>APFE030293983.1:186974-199444 GCA_000404065.3 Pinus taeda | reverse complement strand
AACATTTGTTTACTATCTCAGTTTGCCCATCAGATTGAGGATGATAAGATGAGCTATGAGCTAACTGAGTACCAAGACAAGAAAATAATTCTATCCAAAAATTTCCAGTGAAAATTGGATCTCTATCACTTACAATAATCATTGGGTTTCCATGTACCTTTTGAATTGTTTCCATAAATGCAATAGAAACTGTACTGGATTTAAATGGATGTGATAATGCACAAAAGTGTGCATACTTGGTAAGTCTGTCAACTACCACCATGATGACACTCTTTCATTCAGACTTGGGTAAATCTATGATAAAATCCATTGAAACCTCCTCCAAACCTTCGCTTGGAATGGATAAAGGTTGTAATAGACATGGGGTCTTAATTATTTCATCTTTATTTTGTTGGCATACCAAACATTCTGCCAAAAACTTTTGAATATCTGATTTAAGGACATCCTAAAAAAACTCCTTCTTAACCCTGTGGTAACTTTTAAAAATTCTGAGTGCCCTCCTAAGGGAGAAGTATGCAATTCCATAAGAATATTTTGTTCGATTTGGGAATTCTTACATAGGTATAAGCGATCTTTGTACCATAATGAATAATTTTTCCAGCTAAATGTATCAGATCACTTATGGTATAAGCGAGCTGGAAAATTGTTGGAAAAATGCTGCAACAAGTACTAGCTCTTACTGCAGGTTGTCACTTGATCAGCTGGCACAAGTTCGCTAGGAGCTTAAGCCAACTTCTATGAGTTCTCAGAAGAAGCTTTAACTGTGATGAAAGGAAGATAACTCCACAGGGGCTATTCTACTTGCAGAAAGAGAAGGAAACTACTGAAATGGGTGCCATTGACTACTGAAAAGGTAAATTACATTTATTCAAGCTACTTCTGATGAGAAATGAGAAGAATCATCTTTTTGTACTTTTGAGTATTTTTATGTGGAATTATTATGCTTATGACTTGAATGGTTGTGAATGTGCAGAGGTTTGGTGGAAAAGGAAGATGGAGTTGGCTTTTGTAGATGGTGAAGAAGGTGGAGAGGTCCTAAGAAGCCCCTAGTACCCTTCTAAAGACTTCCATTGAGATTAGACTTCGAAAAATAACTCACAGGAAGTTCTACAAGAGGTTGCAAGGGATCTACAGGAGGTTCTACAAGAGGAGGCCGAAAGTGGTTTTTGGAGGTTTGAAGGTGGAAAAATGATGGGAAAGGGGAAATGAAGGATGGATGAAGGTGTTGAGGGGTCTATAACTTGTCAAGGAGGATCAGGGACAAAGGATATGGTTGGATTTGTTAAAATGGTAAGAAAACAACTTTATGGAAAAATAATGTAGGAATTAGGGTAGATTGGCAAAATGTGGCGAATGAGCTGGGGGAATCTATGAGAGGTGAGCTGATGTTGGTTGCTTTATGGAGGGATGATGAGCTAGAATGTTCTACAAGAGATCTGCACACTTACTTCTGAAAAATGACAAAAGCAAGAACCGAAAAACAGAGTTTTGTCTATCTTAACCTAAATTCTGACCTAAAACCAGAAAAATTCTAAACAATACCTTGTAAACAAAAAAGCATGTGAGATAACTATGGTAAAAGGGCATAAAATGATCTAAGAAATTAAATCTGAACCAATATCAACTCTTCCAAATCAAAGTATCACACTAGCAGTTGCATGAAAGAGCAAAAACTGTGTTTTTGGTGGCAGCAGTAGTGCCTTGACCTTAGATCGTAGTCCCAAGGAGGGAGAAAGGAGATCAAGACCTACTGTTAGCCTTTTTCGATCTTTTTCCGTCACTGCAACAACTTAATTAAGAAACTTGAAGCAAAAACAACTATTCTAACCATCAAAAGCAACCTAACCTAATGAAGTAAAATGAGTATATGCAACAGAAATTAACTCATGAATGGAAACAAAAACATATAAGTACACAAAGGAGGTGCTGGGAAACTTGGGCTGGGCCCTAACCTAAGAGCTTCAGCCATCTGGAAAAAAATCAGTGTTGGCTCAAAATTTCATTCATCTTCATTATCAAAATAATAGTTACATCACATAAGAACTGTCTCAAAAAGAGCTCGAAAATGAGTTGAGTACAATGCTGCACAAAAGTGCGAAAATATACTAAGAACTGGCTAACATCTAACTAAAAAAAACTAAGGCCCTAAGCCCCCCTATTTATAAAAATGGAGTCCCCCCAACAAACCTCCTAAAATCAAGGAGCTCGGCTTCCCAAAACTAAAGATAACAACAGTCCTACTTGACTTGCTTGGCTGCCCCTTGGAATCATCAATGTGGGCCTTTCTACTCCAAGCTACTGATGGATAATTTGAGGAAGGGGTCATTAATGAAGGAGACACCCCTCCTACAAGTCCTCTTCCCTGTTTCCCTCGATTTTTGGCTACCATGTGCTCATAAATTCCTTGTCTTTGTCCAAAATTGTCCAAAAAATCTGCAATAAACATCCATTAGACTACATGGAAAAGTGACTAACCCAATTCACTCTATTGACATAAATATATTCAAAAACATGCAAAAAACTATTGAGAATGGTGGATTAAATCAAAATAATAGGCAGAATGAGCCCATATAGTTACCCATTTATGGGGCTCATCATCATCCCCCTGCTGAATGGGTTGCTCATCATCTGAGCAACTAATCTAGCTCTTCATCTTCAATAGCTCTGACAGATTCCCTGACATCCCAAGCCTCTGATGTGATGTCTTCCTCTCTATCATGGAAACTTATTTTCCTATCCGCTTCCTCCCATTGTTTATGTTCTTCCTCCTCTTTAACTCCTTCCAACAGTCCTAACAGTAGTGGAGGACTAAACTTAAGACCAATCCAGTTGGCTTCCAAGTTTTTCATTGACTATTTATATAGGGGCAGTCTCCTCATGGCCTCCCTCATTCTGTTTGGGGAGTGATACTCCCTGATCCTTAATTTATGTGGCAATGTATTTCACCTTCTCATGCAGGCATGAAGGCAATCATTGCCAAACAATCTCTCCATATCTTCAAAATGAGCAATAGCCTATGCTTGCTTGTCAACATAATTAGGGAGAACTTGAGGATTGGCTGCAAGGTGTTGGTGGGCATAGATGAGAGCCAAGGGTTTTGTTGGTTATGCCCTTATTATCAGGGGCTCACTTAGCTCTTTTTCCATTATTTTCTAAATTCCCATTACTGTGTTTTCTTCATGGCTCATCCAAGAAGCCATAGCCATTAGCTGTAAGTCTCCCAATGTAGCATTTGGATCCCATAAATGCATGTCAGGAATTGCCATGTTGTGTAGGTAAAATTCCACTAGCTTTGCTTTATCCTCGGCTGAACTATGATCACATAAATGCATAAGCTGGCTATAATCTTGAAATGGTATTGTGCCCCTCTGGGCCAATGTCTTAACCTGGAATTGGAGCCACTGATCTTTAAGATACAATGCATAGGATTTAGCTCGTTGTCTGCACTGCAATGCCTCCATTGCCCAGCTGGCCATGCAGGCTAACTGGGCTTCCTTTTCCTACAACTGCCTTTTCAAAATCAACACTTCAGTTTATGCTTGAGATTCTCTTTCTTACTGTTGTTTCATTAGTGTCTCATTATCTGTCTGTGGTTCTTCTTCTTGTTGTTGTTTCTCTACTGCCTCACTATCTGCCTGGGGTCCCTCTTTTTGTCATTGTCCTTCCAAAATTGGCAGCTTATTTCCTGCTTGAGGTTCCCTTTCTTGTAGCTGTTTTTTCAACTGTTCATTTTCTTCCTGTAGTTGAAATCTTCTAATGCTCTGTTTGTGCCTTACTATTAGGCCCCTATACTACTAGTGTAACCCCTTATTGTTATTAGTACAACCCCCTTATTATATTGATGTACCCATGAAGTGCCCATATTGTTACTATTGTGCCTCATAGAAGCCCACTATTATTATTATTGTGCCCTAACATTATTATTGTTATGTTGGCTTTGATTACATTATGACCCCTTAGACTCCTATATATGGAAAGGAGGTCTTTTCATTTGTATCATCAAAGAATCATTCATTTGTGTAATGTAAAGGAGGTCACCCCTTCGAAGAGGCTGAATTCTAAGGTGTTGATCTATCTTTTCTATCTTTTTGTGAGTTGGTTTCATAACACTTACCATGCTCAATTCTCTACTCATCTCTCTCAACTTGTTTTCCATGTGCCATATATCTTCGACTCCTTTAGATTTTGCAATCTGCATCCAGGTGTGGGTCCTGACTCTTTCCTTTTCTAGTTCGAAGAAAAGAGGCACTACGAATTTTTGTGGGATGATCTTCCCACCCTCTAGAAGATTGTAATAGGAGCCTGAGTTAGGCTGAGGTCTCGGTTCTGGTATTTATTTTGCCTTACCTTCCTCTTCGGATTGTTCCTCTTCCTTCTCTTCTAGTTTTTCAGTTTCTTTGAGCTTGGCCAATGTCTCCTATAGAGAGATTTGTGCCTCCTGTAGGACTACTTTAGAGTCCACCAATTTGATCCTTTCCTTCCAGGTGGAGGTATTAGGACTCACTCTCTCGTAGGTGATGGACATTTTGGAGGGAGATTCCTCCTTTGTCATAGTGGGTGCATCCTCAATGATAATGGGTTCCTTCGATGGTGGCTAGGGCTTGCCCACCTTGATTTTGGTGCTCCTTTAGGCTTTGAAATACATCGATGTCTTTCTTTTTATTTTTGCTTTTTGCTTAGCTGGGGTGCTCAATGCAGCAAGCACAGCTACTGCTTCCCTTACCAGTGTTTCAGGGGATATTTCTTCATGCTATTTTTCTTCTTCATCCTCTACAGTTTTGCCTATGTCTATTGTTTTTGTTTTGATTTCTGTTGTCTCAAGTGGTGTTTTCTCCTTTTCCTGCTGAGTTTATGCCTTTCCTGTGGTAGTCTCTTTTTAAGCTGTCTTGGTCTTTTTCTTCTCATCTTTTGTCCTCTTTCTCTTTTCTGTTTTTGATGTTGTTTCCTTCTTTGCCTCAGGTTCAGCTGTGGTTGTGTCATTTTCCTCTTATTCTCTTTGTTTTCCCTCTTTTTCTTCTTCTACCTGAATATTTTGTGCTTCCTCGTGGATTTCCTTTTCAAGTTCCTCTGTCTGCTCCTCCTCTTCACTGCCGGATGGACTAAGTTCATCTGTGAGAGTTTTTATGTCGTCTTCCCTAGTCATATTCCAGAAAAGTTTCTAGACTTTAGGGATGGTGTATGTGTGGAGGGCATCCTCTACCAACAATTTAATGAGCCCATGGTGGGCTAGCTAGTCTGGGACCCCTGCATTCAATTTGGCACCACACTCTATCAAAGTCTGGAGGAGAAAATATGGAAGATTGAGATTTCTAGCTACAGGTAAGTCCATTCCATATCTTAATCCATGTAATAATCTGAAGTGATAACCATAGACTATATTATATCTTCCTTCAAAGGAGATATATTTCATGATCTGGTAGTCGACCTCACCCCATGGATGAGGTAAACTTGTCCTTCTGATCCCATTCTTATCCTCTACAGGATGTTCATCAGGTTGAAAAAATGTCTTTTTAGCAACCTATCCTAGTGGCTTTCTTCTTTGCTCCAAGGGAGCCCAAGTGGAAGACCTGTGATTCTGCTGATAAATTCTGGTGTAAGATCTATGGTCAGACCCCTGAAACTGACTGTAGCATGTGTTTTTGAATGGGGTCTTAAGGAGATTAAAAATTCCTCGGTCACCTCCTCATCATATCCATGAATTCTCTCAAAGAAAAGCATCCAGTTTTCCCTGGTGAAGAGGGCTACTACTTTTGGGTGTTCATGCAATTTGTTGGAGTTGAAAGGATCCTTTCTCATAAAACCTCCTGGCATGGTGTTTAGTGTCTGGAAATGCTCAGGTGAGGAAGAAGGAAAAAAATTTCAAAACTAGAAACAAAGGAATAACTGAGGTTTGTCTTTCTGGAATCAGGGAGGGAATTTTTCGTGTTTCCCTCCTTCACAACAACAGTGTTCAATTTTTCCCTCCCTTCAAACCCTGTTTTCAACTTGAATTTACTTCTTGGGCTTTTGGAGGAAATCAATATTTTGACAGAACAAAGAGTATATAAAAAAGTGTTTTTCTTTCTCACAAAATAAACAAACTTCCCAATGCAAATTTGTTTTTTCACATGCTTGATTTTCTATGGTTGCGTGCCTTTTTTATAGGAGAATACGGGGAAGAAAAAGACAGACTTTTAGTGTAAAGAAGAAAATGGATAGACTGTATGGAATTCAGTAAAACACAGGCAGACTTTTGTGCTCACTTTCATTTCCTTTTTCAACTCAATACTTTGCTTCTAATCCCACCACATTGTGTAGATATATCACATGCAGAGAGGGTTTCTGAGCCTACCTCTTTTCAAGCTCGAATTTGGAAAAAACTTCGAATTTTCCCTCCGCAGAGTTGCGCACTGGCCTTCCTATAGAAAGGCTCCTATAGACTATGTTTCCGCTCCCGTAGAGTGTGATAATTCTCCTGTAGAGCTTGATAAGCGTAAGGGTTTTGAAAATGGCAGAGAGTGATTGTTTTGAGGCTCTGAAGGTAGTAGGTAGCTTGCTGCAGTCGAGAACATGACAATACAAATGAAAACAAAGGTGGTGAGAGTGTTTCAAGGAGGAGTGCTTATGGCTATTTATGGAGACTTCCGATGATGGAGGGTGAGCTGGCCAACTGTACATTGGCCCCATTTAGACTGTTGGTCCCCACTGTAGTGCTATCATGAAACTTTATGCTGCCTGCCCATCACTTCCATCATTCACGTTGGAGTTCAACACATCCGCCACTATCTATTTTCATATTCTCATGAGTTGACTGGGCAGACGTGCATAGTGAACTCTGGTTGAGCACTATTGAACTAGATGAGGGTGGCCACTTAACTGGCCACTTATCTAGTTTAATTCGAACCATTCCATTCATTCATGTAGTTTTGAATTATACAGATGCAACAGAGGAACAGGGTTAGACACTTACCTGTAAGTCAAAATGTGTGTTTGCTATGAGGTGCTATGGCTCTTTAGACTGATGCATACTTGTATTTCCCTTGCTGCATGCTCTCTTCTTTCTGATGTGTGGTTGTTTGCTTTGTGCAGGTATCCTTTGGCTGGATTTGATCTTCAGGAGTCTGCTTCAACCTTCAGATTTGCACCCTCATGCTATTGGTGCTATATTTTAATGGTACAATGACTTGTTTTGTCCATATCTCCCAAATTGTAGACTGGATTGAACTGAAATTTTCTGAGCATGTTTCCATCATCATTATGCACCTCTCGTAGAAACATTTTGGTTAATGGATGCATGGATTTCGAGAAAAAATGAAAATGGCTGAAGGTGATGGAGGTTGATTTCTTAGAAACCATGCACTGAAATTGGCTGAAATTACTTGGGCATGTTAATATCACCCATATGCATCTACCCATGAAACAGGCTTTTAAATGGATGCACGGATATGGGGAAAATGCAAAAATGGCTGAATGTGATGGAGGCTGATTTCTTGGAAACTGTGCACTGGAATGGGATGAAATTGCTTGGGCATGTTTCCATCATCCCTATACAACTCCCCATGAAATAGATTTTAAATGGATGCATGGTTTTCAAGTTAGGGAACAAACAATTTATGCTCTATGTATTTTTGTATTAGAGCATTCTGCAGTTTTTTGGATAGAAAGAAAAAATGAGCTTGGGTTGTAATGTAGACATGGAAATGATGGAAAAGAGTTTTGAAGATTGTAGGGGGATTTATAAATCCTTTATGAAGCTTCCCTGTTCCCCAAACTGCTTTTAAAATGCATTTTTGGCTTTCTGTAATTTCTACAGGAGCTTTCGGTAGAAAACACAGTTTTCGGAAAAGAAGCACAGTGAGGTGGAAAGAATGTCAAGAATGATGGAGAAAGGTGAGGGAAGTTAGGATAGGTGTTGTTATTGGTTTTAGAGCTTTCTTGGCACCTACTACTGCTTCCTGAGGTTCTCTTGCAAACCTGCAATACAGCTGGAAATTCATTTTTCTTTCTCTTTTTTTTTTTTAAACAACTAGGGTGCCTCAAGGAGGTTTTCACCCTAATTGCCTGCCCTCGGCACCTCCAAGGGAGGTTTTCACCCAGGGATCTTATTCTATTTTTATTTTCTCTTCTTTCCAACCCATTGATTGCCTCATGGATTTTTTCAATCAATGAGCTAATTTGAGGCGCCTCCGAGGAGGTTTTCACCTTAGATTTTTATTTTTTTCTCTTATTTTTCATTTTTCATTTTTATTTTCAATTTTTATTTTATTTTATTTTTTTATTCTTTTGTACCCTACCCTACTTGAAAAAAAAAATCATTTTCAAGCATAAGAATACTTCCAATGGAGCCATGTGCACATTGAGATCATAGACAAATTGATGTGGAGGCTCAAATGTATGCTTTGACATATATCCGGATTTCAGAGACCAAATGATTTGACTTTGAAGGGATAAAGCATAGTTGAGGAAGAGAGTGATGTTGCACCTTAGTGACCGTCTGGAACCATATCTCAATATAGTTGTGATGTCCTTGGCCTTTCTGCTCATTTGGTTCATTATTCACGTCTTCTTCTACCATGACCTTCACATCTTCCTCTTTTTGCTGATTCTTCTCTTGAATACATGGATGATTTGATGGTAACCATGAGGGAGCTCTCTTGATCTATGATTCTTATGTCTTCTCTTCATCAAGTGCAGCTCATGGTTCTTTGATCTTCTCTTTTGCATATTCTTCTGCTGGATGTGGTCCTTCAATGATATCATTATAATCTCTTTTTTGCAATACTCTTCCTGAGCTATGGTGAATATCATTGAGCTCAAGAGGAGTTGTTTGGAAGTGTTGTACCTCAGATTTGCAATTGGGTTGAGCTACTCCAATGTGTGGGTTTGGAAATGGTGGTTCCCCATTATATACTTGTTGGGCCTGTATGTTTTTTGGGTTTGGGTTCGGTTGAGCAGGCATTTGGGGTTGCCTTGGTGGAGTAGGAGGAGATGGTTGCATTTGAGCAGGTGGAAGAGGCAAAAGAGCGGGAGGAGAGTTGCACTGGGGCCTCCACCCTTGATGAGGTGCATTCCACTGAGGTTGGCTGAGCATAGGGGTGAAATGGATGAGTAGCTGGTTGGGCATAATATGGAGATGCAAAGGACTAAGGAGGAGGCATGGACCAGGAAGGATGAGCAGGGGGGCCCCAAGAAGGTATAAAAGTGACTTGGTTGGGGTTGTAGTATGCCTGAGATGTCTCTTGCATCCCTTACTGATATGGTCTAGTTCCATGTGGCCTCCTTTGGTCTATGTAATAGGTCTATTCAGTGACTACTTCAGCCCCTTGGTACATAGCTTTAAGTCCGGGAAAGGATGGGCACTTGTCTGTGGAATGATTTTCTTCACAGATTTAACAAACATCTATAGATTTCAATGGGCATTCATTCCTAGGATGCCTCCTGGTGCATCTAGGGAAAAAAATGGCTAAAGCCATCTCTGCTTCCCCTTGTTTTCTTTTGATATGCATGGCAAGAATCTGCCTCATCTCGCTCTTGAAATCTTCTAGCCGATTCTCAAATTCACTTCTAAGTGATGATTTGGAAGACAAGGTACTGCTCCCAACATTTCTGTTTTCAGCCATTGGCTCCATAGGAATGGGTTTTATCTTCTTCTTCTTCTGTTATAGGATCTTTGTATATCTCTAGAGGTCCACCTATAGGTTCTTCTGGATCACCGCCACCAAAGAAGAGAGAAGGGTGACTTAGTGATGTGGTGGGGGTGTTGGGTAGGAATTTTCCTGAATTGTCTTTGTTCCTACGAGGCATGAAAGGAAATCTCTTTTTTGGGTGATTTTTGTGTTGTTTCTGCTTGTACCTACAAAACTGAAATGGATTGTACAACAACTTGCAACTAACTGAAATGAATCTTGCTGAAATGGAAATTGTAGAACTAAAATGAAATTAGGAGATGACTAATCTACTTTGCTGGAATGGACATTGAAAAATTGAAATGAAAGTAGGAGATGTCTAATCTAAGCTTGCTAAAATGAAATTACAGAATTGATATGAAAGTAGGAAATGTCTAATCTATGTTTGCTAAAATGAAATTGCAGAATTGAAATGAAACAAGTACTCTACTTTTGCTAAAATAAACTACTTAGCATAATGTTGCAGTAGAAAATAGAAGAAAAGAAGTACTCACAAAATACTCTGATGCTTTCATGGTAATGGCACCAAAAAGAGTGGTGAGCTCCAGTATTGCAACAATAATGTTGTAACTCATGGGGCTTCCTTCTTTACTTTCATCAACCTGGTAGTTCATAACAAACTTGGAAACGACGGTGTTGTATGCACAAGTACTAGCTCTTACTGCAGGTTGTCACTTGATCAGCTGGTGCAAGTTCGCTAGGAGCTTAAGCCAACTTTTATGAGTTCTCAGAAGAAGCTTTAACTATGATGAAAGGAAGCTAACTCTACAAGGGGCTATTCTACTTGCAAAAAGAGAAGGAAAACTGGAATGAAACGCAAAACCCTAGTTAACCCACTAACCCTACTTTTGCAAGAAAAGAGATGGAAACTACTAAAATTGGTGCCATTGACTACTGAAAAGTTAAATTGCATTTATTCAAGATATTTCTTAAGAGAAATGAGAAGAAATCATATTTTTGTACTTTTGAGTATTTTTTATGTAGAATTATTATGCTTATGATTTGACTGGTTGTGACTATGCAGAGGTTTGGTGGCAAAGGAAGATGGAGTTGGCTTTTGCAGATGGCCAGGAAGGTGTGGAGAGGTACTAATAAGCCCCTAATATCCTTATGAATACTTCCATTGCGATCAGACTTCGAAAAATCACTCATAGGAAGTTCTACAGGAGGCTGTAGGGGATCTATAGGAGGTTCTACAGGAGGAGGCCGTAAGTGGTTTTTGGAGGTTTGAAGGTGGGAAAATGATAGGAAAGGGGAAATGAAGGTTGGATGAAGCTATTGAGGGGTCTATAACTTGTCAAGGAAGATCAGGGATGAAGGAGATGGATGGATTTGTTCAAATGGTAAGAAAACAACTTTATGGAAAAATAATGCAGGAATTAAGGCAGACTGGAAAAATGTGGAAAATGAGCTAGGGGATCTATGAGAGGTGAGTTGGTATTGGCTGATTTACGGAGGGATGATGAGCTGGAATGTTCTACAAGAGATCTGTACACTTACTTCTCAAAACTGACCAAAGCAAGAACTGAAAAACAGAGTTTTGTTTATCTTAACCTAAATTCTGACCTAAAACCAGAAAAATGCTGAACAGTACCTTATGAACAAAAAATCATGTGAGATAGCTATGGTAAAAGGGCATAAAATGATCTAAGCAATTAAATCTGAACCACCATTGACTCTTCCAAATCAAAGTATCACACTAGCAGTTGCATGAAAGAGAAAAAACTGTGGTTTTGGCGGCAGAAGTAGTGCGTTGACCTCAGATCAGAGTCCCAAGGAGGGAGAAAGGAGATCAAGACTTGCTATTAGCCTTTTTGGATCTTTTTCTGTCACTACAGTAACTTACTTAAGGAACTTAAAGCAAAAACAACTATTCTAACCATCAAAAGCAGCCTAATCTAATGAAGTAAAATGAGTATATGCAACAGAAATTAACTCATGAATGGAAAAGAAAGCATATAAGTACAGAAAGGAGGTGCTGGGAAACTTGGGTTGGGCTGTAACCCAAGAGCTTCATCCCTCTGGAAAAAATCAGTGCTGGCTCAAAATTTCATTCATCTTCATTATCAAAAATAGCAGTTACATCACATAATAACTGTCTCAAAAAGAGGTTGAAAATGAGCTGAGTACAATGCTGCACAAAAGTGCAAAAATATACTAAGAACTAGCTAACATCTAACTAAAAAAAATTGAGGCCCTAAGCTCCCCTATTTATACAAATGGATTCCCCCAACAACCCTCCTAAAATCAAGGAGCTTGGCTTCCCAAAATTGAAGATAACAATAGTCCTACTTGACTTGCTTGGCTGCCCCTTGGAATCATTAATGTGGGCCTTTGTACTCCGAGCTGCTGATTGATAATTTGAAGAAGGGGTCATTAATGAAGGAGACACCCCTCCTACAAGTCCTCTTCCATGTTTTCCTCGAGTTTTGGCAGCCATGTGTTCATAAATTCCTTGTCTTTGTCCAAAATTGTCAAAAAAATTTGCAATAAACATCCATTAGACTACATGGCAAAGTGGCTAACCCAATTCACTCTATTGACATAAATATATTCAAAAACATGCACAAAAATACTGATAATGGTGGATTAAATTGAAATAATATGCAGAATGAGCCCATATAGTTACCCATTTCTAGGGCTCATCATCAATCAACACTATTACCTTTTTCTTCTTGATATGTCCTTCTATCTTGATAGTTTGAAGAGTGGTAATTCCAGCCAATGCATTAAAAGATATGGTTGGATTAATTTATTCTTTATCTAGGGTTTGTTCTTGGAGCATATCCTCTTCTTTTGACATTT
>APFE030293983.1:117107-150224 GCA_000404065.3 Pinus taeda | reverse complement strand
TTCCCCTTCTTCCTCTTCCCTAAATCATTTACTAACTTCCCCTAAAGAGGTCAAGATCTGCTTGATATCTCTTAGTTTAATCATTTTCCATATCATTTGCCTTGATAAAGATCTGCTTTATCCAAGGAGGGTACATATTTTCTCTACAAAGTTCTATCTCCCCTTTGAAGCCTAAGACCTCTGAAACTTAGCGCTTACTTGTCATTTTCATATTAAATCTTGACATTATTATGTAAATCCCTATCTATTTCCCTTCCCCCTATCAGAACTATGATAATAATTCCCCTATGTAAATATCCCCTTCCTCTGGTTGAAACATAACAATAAGTATCTCCTTGGGAATTACTAAGTCACCTGGACCTTAGTAAGAACCCTCATCTCTGCATAAATTTCCCCTCCGAGGTGTTTGGACTCCTTCCAAAACACAAAAACCCCCCTTCAAATGCATTCAAAAACCCCCACGCATTTCGTTTTTGGAATTTATTAATAGTTGATTAATAAATAACCAACACGCCAAACACATTGCACCATTTTCTAACATTTGAAACCCACCCACAGCTGCAAATATTAAAGTTTATCGTGTGCGCACCTTAACTAAACCCCGTGCATCTTCTCCTCCCGACCACCATCGGATCAACCCTCCCATATCTGACGGCTCTTATGCATATCGGTCGCCCTCTTGTGAGTGTTCGTTAGCACCCGATGTCCGACGGTTTTACCGACGTACACCGGGACAACTGGCGGCATCCCATTGCATCGGGCCGCCCCTGACAAAAACCACCTCTGTACCAAAGGCGGTCCGATGCATACCAAAACCACCCTCCCCTCGTGTAATAGGAGCACCGCGTCACCCCGCCACGTCACCTCCACCTCACCCCTTCCTGCCTGCACCTGGCTCACGTCACCCTGCCACCGTGTCCCGCCACATCATCACCCTGCCGTACTGCCATGTCACTCTGCTGACGTCACATCCGTACAGGGGGGTCCCACTGTTGACGTCATCCGCCGTACTGCTGATGTCATGCTGATGTCAGCAGTTGAAAAAGGAAACGCACAAGCACAAAAATCAAGCTTCGGAGCCCCGGATCGAATTTCTGAGGCAGTTTTCGATGCACGATTAACGCTTAGCGCTAATCGCGCATCGCTACGGGAAATAGGCCATATTGGTGAATCTTTAGGTAATCTTTTGATTCCTCGGCCAATTTTGCACTGAAAAGGGCCGAAAAAGCCCGATTTTGCAGTTTTGAACGCATCAGAAGATAGAGAGAGACCCGATTCAGAGGTTAAAGAATATCAGAGAAATTATGCAGCCAAGAACCATGTCAAAGAGTATCAGTGTAGCGGCAAAGTGTATCAGCGGAGATCTTCTGAAGGCTCGAGGCGAATGAAGCATTAAAAAGAAACCTTGAAAGTCAGGAAGCAGTTAAGGAACCATTCAAAGCTCACCACCACAATTGACTGCACATTAAAACTCACATCAGATCAGTGGACTAGAACTTGATGCACAGTTATTACAGAACCACTGCACCAAGTCACAGAGGACACCCCATCAACTCACTTTTGATCCAGATGCCTCTGGCGCAGCCCAAAAAAGACTTACTTGCATTTAATTCCAGCATAAGTTAGGTTTTAGAAAGCTTCTTTCTTGCAGACCTGTTTAGGTCAGTTGTAATAAATACTTTTAGATATTTTACCTATATAAACCACCCTTAAAAATGGAGTAAGGGTTGGTCAGTTGATCTTTGTTAGTTTGATATTTTGCTTGAGCAGAGACTCGCACTGTAAATGTGATAATTTCTATAATCAAAGACTGCTGAAGTGCATGGATTATGAAAACTGTCTGCTGTGTCTAATTGGCCAAAGAGTCACTGTGGAATTCCTGTGCTTCTACATGGCTCAATAAGTGTTCCTTAACTCTGTTTCATTTTTTATTCATGTTTGCTTTACTGTTTGTGTTCCACCATCTGAGTTTACAAAAAAGAAGAATAGTTTAGGATTTTCTTGGCAGCACCCTATGCTTAATTTCTGTGATTTCTATATGTTTTCATCAGGAATAGTTATGAATATGCATACTTAAATGATCATGTTTACACTATTTCTTTCACATATGAATGATTAGTTAGGAATTCTTAATTTCTCCTAGATAACCATACATTCATTTCCCTTCTCTGTTATTTGATGAAAGATTCTTAATTGCATTTCATCTCTGACTTTCATCCCATCTTTTCAGAAATTCGTATTATTTCACGTATAGCTATCCCGCTCTATAATCCTCTTGTGACCAAGAAATCGCAACAGCAAACCTCAATCCATGACTCCATGCCCAATGGTTTGAAACTTATCACACTATCCCTTGCCTCTCTACTTGGAATTATCTTCCTTACATCTATCTTCCACCCAAACACCAACAAAACCCACTAAACCCAATAGCTAGCCTAAAATCATCATCAACAAAGATAAATCATTAAGAGAGAGCCCTCTCTGATTGCAGGTGGGCTAGAACCTGCAATCCAAAGATTGGTTTGTGGTTACCTCAGCCGTATCTCTTCAGGAGCTTAGGGACCCATCAATATCATTGAAGAACACACTCAATTAACACTAGCATCATCAATCTCTAAATCACCAAATACTGAATCACTGAAACTTTGTCAACAAAATGCAGTCACCAGAACACAGATTGGAACACTGAACTCTGCAACAATATTCAGAACCAATTGTATCATCAAAAATCATGCATCAGAGTGCATACGCTACTTGGAAGTGCCAAACCAGTGTGTATACACAACTTCACCAAAGCAAACCAGTGTATATGTCATAATTACTTACTTATAACTTCGTTGCACTTCTTGACTTCATACATACCTAGATCATTTCATATACAAGGATAATACATATGTTGGCAAACAGATCTAGTCCATAAGATCACATAAATATAAGTCATTATGATCCTGATCTATCATAGATCTCATCCATCGACACTGAAGCTAAACAAAATCAACCAAACTGAATATGTAGAATACTGACACCAGTAAACAGTCATCAACAACCAGAACCACTTGTAACTTCAACATCATAGCTCATATGGTATACACTACTTAGATGTATCTAACCTGCGTATGTACGCGTTTCTATCATACTCTACCAGCATATACATCTGTAAATATTCATTCATGAGTTGCAGCTATTTCAAACTTAAGTTATACCTAGATCAGAACATTACATGTGTCAGTATACAGATCTATAATAAACATGATCAAACCATATAGAGATGATTCATTCCAAGCCATTTGATCCTGATCTATCCTTAGATCTTGTTCTCCATCTACCGCTGAGATTCCTCCTTAGCTCAGATCAAGCAAATCATCATGAACCCATAACCTGCATACTAGATCTCATACTTCATTAGATATTCAAGACTTTCTCAATGCCCTTGCCTAATGATCTTCTTCTCCTTTTATAGTCTTAGGCCTTACTCAATACCATGGTCCAAAACCATTGAGAACCAATACTAGGGACCCAATTCTTGGGTTCAACACTTCGAACGCAATACCAAGGACCAAAACCATAGGTCTAAATACCACGGACCCAAAAATAATATTTCCCACATGTACGCACTTTTCCGTGCATGAAAGTGTGTGCATACACATACGCGACTTTTGATCAGAAATCCCGCATGTATACGCTCCTTTGTATATAGTGAACCTACGTGTATACCCTACTTGGTATATAGCGAACCTACGTATATACACGACTTGGTACATAGTGAACCTGCATACAACCTGCATATGTACGCAACTTGGTATATAGTGAACCTGCGTATATACTCTTCTTTCTTCATTCTTTGTAGTCTAATCATCAACTCTTTACTACTGACCTATTGCACTATGATCTATCATCTGTGTGAGTTGCCATCAAGGACAACACTTGTATCATAATGCCAACAATCACCCCCTTTGGAGTTGATGGAAACAACACCAAATAACTCTCCCCCTTTGACATCAAGTGCAAAGGGTGGACCAAGATATTCTCTTTCCTTGATAAACATTTCGCTGTCCATACTCCCCTTGAGTATGAAATTTTTGAATGAACTCCCCCTTTGTATATGCTAAGGTGTACCAATCTGTCCATGCTCCCTCTGAGTACATGCTGAAGTCTCTGCTCTGCTGAAGTGTGCTGTTCATGCTCCCCTTGACTATAAGCAAGGTCTACAAAAAGATATTCTACAAGAAGAACATGAATCTATCATAAATGACCTTCCTATCACCAAGGACTCATACATACATCCATCTCCCAATCAAGTGGGGGTATACAATATTGACTCATCCATCCAACCAAGTGGGGATACACCAGATACCAAATGTTTGTACATGACTGAAATATTACATCATCCTTCCCATGCATATTGGGGGTATAAATTCAAATTACATCTTATGACCAAAAGGGATTCATCTAATGACTACAATAGACAGAGACAAACTATTACATCATGAGTCTTGATATGACATTACATTGAATGAGACATATGACATTTATAACAGAGACCAAACATCTAAATAAGACCATGATAGTCATCAGTAACTATCATACATAGTGTATGATCTGCTCCATAAGCATCTGTCAATAACATCTAGACCAACAACCTGTATATGTCCATTAGTGTAGATAGCATCAACCTGTGACAAGATATGTCTGCATATAGAAATCAATTCATACTCTTGATCTTGAGCATTAAAAAATCATTCACATTATATCATATGCGAAAGACACCATAGCCATCTCATCAACATCAAGATCTGCATAATCTTATATACCATCTATTTATCATCACTTGGGGACATCCCTCATCTGTATCAATCAACATATGTAAGTATCAACCTATCATCATATAGGCAAGAACTCATCATTATCATGTCTCCAACAATGCAACTTTGAGTAATCATTCATGTTTCTAGCACTATGCATCTTGAGCTCAAGGTCATTTGTCAAGACTTCTTGATATCATCAACAACAACAATCCTCATCGACATCAGCACCAAGAACTGTAGGAATTTTGAATCATAATTGTATTATATGATCTTTATGCATATGACGACAGTAGCATATGAGTGAATCATCATCAAGTAATGAAGATGTTTATTCAAGCTTTGTACTTCTCCTTATCCTTATGAAGATCACCATGTAATCACCATATATGCATCATCAGAGAATCAACCACAATTCTGATCTGAACACCAACTATGTAACCCCAAGAATCATATGAGATTGTCATGGACAACTCATAACCATATCATAGCAAGATGTATCATTTAGCCATATAAGCATCATCACTAAGGACTACTAACCATAATGCCAACAATGCAATATTAAAAGCATATGCTCCCCCTGAACCTTTGCCATCTTGCTTACTATCAGATCTGATTATGCATATATCAGCAAGAAGTATCATCATCCACAAGTTAAGATCAAATCATTTCTAAACATTTTACAAGTATCAAGACATTTCCACACAACATCAACAGATTGTAACCATTATGAAACAGAGCAAATAATGGACTAAATCATATCAGACCCCTTTTCTTGAGCCTGTCCCACTTCTTTTCCTCAAACTAACATATACGCGACTATGCAGTAACCAACTCACATATATACATGACTTCCCTTTATGAAACTTGCATATGAGATTTAGGACATTGAAGTTTTGCACTTTCAGATCCCTCTGACTCTGTTATGTTTGTATATTGTGATGTGCCACATCTTTCTGACTGTACTTCCTTCTTCTTCCATATCTTCAAGTGTGATGATGATGATGTTTTCTCCTTTTGGTATGGTGCCCGTACTTTATTCCTACATTCCTTTGTTGTATGTCCAAGCTTGTTACATGCATAAAACCTTACCTGTTTCATATTCCTTCTATAGCAATCAACAGCTCTGTGACCAAACATATTGCAAGCAAATCAATATCCCTTAAAGTACCTAGAACGCGATGATCTTTCTGAGAGATAGTCTTGAACCATTATTCTTCTGTATCTAGCTATAACATGTCCAAGATTATGACATACATAACATTCAACATTATTCATTTGAGGAATTGACTGACTATTATTTCCATAGTTAGGAATAAAAGAGTTTCTTTGAAGAATTTCTTTCTTTGGTTGTTGATGGGATTGACCTCTCATCTCCTTGTTGAGCATTTCAGATTTTACATTAGAGTCCCTTGTCTTACTTTGTGGACTAGATTCTCCTTCAACATATTCATGAAAACCAAGACCCGTTTTGATAGCAGGAGACCTTTGACTACTAAGAATATCATCCAAGATCTTAGTACTATCTTGAAATCGTAAGAGCTTATCCTTTTCTTCTAAGTTATCTTTAAGAATATTTACCTCAACCTGATGTTGCTCTTCCTTTTCATGATACTGCTTCTTCATGTTTTCTTCAGATTTTCTTTCTTCTTCCAACTAATGTCTTAGTTCAATAACTTCGTTTTCTTGTTTTTCAAGAGCTTGGAGTAGTTCTTTATTCTTCCTTTTTGATTCTTCAAGATCTTCTTTTAGAGAGAGGATCGTAGGTTCAAGACTTTCATAGTAATTGGATCTATCTCTGAGTTTCTTGATTGTTGTGCTCCTTTCATTGACTTCATTTCTTAATGATGTCACATCATCCTGCAACGTTTGACATTGATCTTCCTTGTCCTTGAATAACTTCCTTAGCTTGTTTCCTTCCTCTAGTTGAGCTTTTACTTTTGTAGCTTCTTCTTTGAAGGCACATTCCCTTTTGTTCAATAGATCTTGTTGATCTCTAATCTTGTCTATAAGCCTTTTAAATTCTGCCTCTATTTGATATCTTTCTTGCTCACCCACAAGAGAAAATTTAGTTGTTTCGCTATCACTTTCATCATCTTCAAATGGATGGATAAATGTATCACTAGAGTATAACAAATTCATACCTGCTAGTTCTTTTGCTTGTTCATCTTCATTCTGAAGTGATTATGAATCTGAAGTCCTTCTTTCACATATTCCCCAATCGATTCTCCCATTGTCATAGCTCTTTTGAGATGTCTTCTTCTTCTTAGGCACTTTCTTCTTAAGCTTCTTTCCCATTGATCTACGAATCTCCTTCAAGCGATCAAGCTTCTACCAAAGGACCTGCTCTGATACCAATTGTTGGAAATAATACTTGAGGGGGGGGGGGTGAATTAGTATTATCAAATCAATATAACTTTTTCATTTCCATATTAAGATTCATATACGCTACTTCAGTTAAGGCAAACTGTGTGTATACGCAACTGTGTGTAATGAAACAAGCGTATATCCAAAAAAATTATGATTCAGTTAGTTGATCCTTAATGAGTGCATCAGAACATTGTTAACCATATGAACAGTAAAAAGGAGCAGTAAAATAGAATAGACCATCACACACAAGAAGCACACATAAACACCATGATGTAAGGTGGAAACCCAATGTGGGTGAAAACCACCTGCTGCAAGTTGTCTCAATCTTCTTTTTACAATAATTATGTACTGGTGTAGTCTTATACCAGTACACAGGCTTCTACCTACAGAAGGCTACAACCTTCTCTTGTTCTCCAGACTCTCCTGGAAGGGAGCTACAACCCACTTTGCTCTTGTACTAGCTAATCCATTTACTAATATGTAGGTGCCAGCCTACTGAAATGCTCCAACACTTACTCGTTTTCCAGCTACTACTAGAAGGGAGCTACCACCCCCTTAGCTCTTGTACTAGCTGATGTACTAGCAAGTAGGTTCCGACCTACAAAAGGCTACAACCTTCTCTTTTTTCCTCCAGGTACCACGTTTCATACATTTTCAGACTAGATACTCCTAAAGCACAATACCATAATCTGAAGGCCACGTTTCATCCAATTTTCATATTGGACCCATCAATATCATTGAAGCACACAATCAATCAACACTAGCATCATTAATCTCTGAATCACCAAATATTGAATCACTGAAACTTTGTCAACAAAATGCAGTCACCAGAACATAGAGCAAAACACTGAACTCTGCAACAATAATCAGAACCAACTGTATCATCAAAAATCATGCATCAGAGTGCGTACGCTACTTGGAAGTGCCAAACCAACATGTATACGCAACTTCACCAAAGAAAACCAGCGTATATGTCATTAATTACTTACTTATAACTTCGCTGCACTTCTTGACTTCTGACATACCCATATCATTTCATATACAAGGATAATACGTATGTTAGAAACCAGATCTAGTCCATCAAATCACATAAAGATAAGTCATTATGATCCTGATCTATCATATATATCATCCATCAACACTGAAGCTAAACACAATCAACCAAACTAAATATGCAGAATACTGACACCAGCATCATCAATCTCTGAATCACCAAATACTGAATCACTGAAACTTTGTCAACAAAATGCAGTCACCAGAACATAGATCGGAACACTGAACTCTGCAACAATATTCAGAACCAATTGTATCATCAAAAATCATGCATCAGAGTGCATACGCTACTTGGAAGTGCCAAACCAGTGTGTATACGCAACTTCACCAAAGCAAACCAGTGTATATGTCATAATTACTTATAACTTCGTTGCACTTCTTGACTTCAGACATACCTAGATCATTTCATATACAAGGATAATACATATGTTGGCAAACAGATCTAGTCCATCAGATCACATAAAGATAAGTCATTATGATCCTGATCTATCATAGATATCATCCATCGACACTGAAGCTAAACACAATCAACCAAACTGAATATGTAGAATACTGACACCAATAAACAGTCATCAACAACCAGAACCACTTGTAACTTCAACATCATATCTCATATGGTATACGCTACTTAGATGTATCTAACCTGCGTATGTATGCACTTCTATCATACTCTACCAGCATATACATCTGTAAATATTCATTCATGAGTTGCAGCTATTTCAAACTTAAGTTATACCCAGATCAGAACATTACATGTGTCAGTATACAAATCTAGAATAAACATGATCAAACCATATAGTGATGATTCATTCCAAGCCATTTGATCCCGATCTATCCTTAGATCTTTTTCTCCATCTACTGCTGAGATTCCTCCTTAGCTCAGATCAAGCAAAGCATCATGAACCCATAACCTGCATACTAGATCTCATACTTCATTAGATATTCAAGACTTTCTCAATGCCCTTGCCTAATGATCTTATTCTCCTTTTATAGTCTTAGGCCTTACTCAATACCATGGTCCAAAACCATTGAGAACCAATACTAGGGACCCAATACTTGGGTTCAACACTTCAGACGCAATACCAAGGACCAAAACCATAGGTCTAAATACCACGGACCCAAAAATAATCTTTCCCACATGTATGTGCTTTTCCATGCATGAAAGTGCGTGCATATGCATACGCGACTTTTGATCAGAAATCCCACGTGTATACGCTCCTTTATATATAGTGAACTTGCGTGTATACCCTACTTGGTATATAGCGAACCTGCATATATACGTGACTTCTTACATAGTGAACCTACATATAACTTGCATATGTATGCGACTTGGTATATAGTGAAATTGCATATATACTCTTCTTTCTTCATTCTTTGTAGTCTGATCATCACCTCTTTGCTATTGACCTGCTGCATGATGATCTGTCATCTGTGTGAGTTGCCATCAAGAATAACACTTGTATGATAATGCCAACACTTTAACTTGTATTAAGAAAGCTAATTGCACTGGTAATTGTTGTGTATATCCCGCATGGTTAAAAACCACAAGATTTGAATATGTAGGATTGGTTCCACCTATTGCTGACAACAAAGCTTGTTTCTGGGAGGGACAATTTTGCAACACGTCGAGTGTCGACATAGTGGAAGGTGATTGAGCTAGATCTTCCACTATATTATAGTTTTGAGCTGCTCGAGCACAAGGATTGAATGTTGATTTATGCACAACTCCCTTTGGTGGATTTATCGTCAATTCATGTACTATTGGTGGAACAACTTTTGATGAAGTCAAGGCCAAAGTACTAGGTTGATCAGTAGCCTGGTTATTCGATGACGATGAATTTCCATAATCTTTGTTCCTTGTTGACACCAAAACATCATTTTGCGGATTTGCGATGGATAACATGAGTACTTGGGATGTGGAAGCATTATCAGTTGCAACCAAACGTGTCTCTAGGGTTGGAAATGGATTTGTCAACACTGCTGAGGTATCTGAAGTCTTTAGAAGTTTAGAGACCTCAGAGCGATGTGTACAATCTCTTGTATAATGTTCATCATTACATATCAGACATGGATAACGAGGTTTCCTAGCTATAGTAGGGGATTCAGATGATTTCTCAGGAGTGGAATTTTCCTGTTTCTTTTTTTTATTCTTCCCCTTTTTCTTACCTCCTGGTTTCTTTGGATTTTTGCCTTTGTCAGATGACACGACATTAATCTCTGAGGCAAGAGTGTTTTTTGATGTATTTGCAGTTTCATTAGAAATAGCAAGAGTTTTACAAGATGGTCTTCTTGCCATCTGTGTGCTTGAAGAATCGATCACACCATCGCCAGCATGAGAGTCCCTACTCGATTTTGGAGGTGGAGGCAGAGTGAAGGCTAGTCTAGGTGCATCGGGAATTTTATTATAGAGCATGTCGGATTGTGTGTAGATTAAATCCAAGTATTGGGCATAAGCGATGACTTGCTCTTCTATGACAACTCTGCCTTTTGCCACATCCACGGTGATAGATGGTACCAAGGACTTTATGAACCACTTAGCTAAAAGTTGATCAGGAACATGTCTTAACCATTCGACAATGATGCTACCATTCATGAATATGATCTGATATATGGGTGGAGGTAGTTTGTTTAAAGTTGGTCAAGAGTTCCATTCTAGTTTCGTATCTGTAGGTAACTGGAAGTGGGTCAAAAAGGTGGTGGCTAAAATGGTGAAGTTATCGAAAGAAGCTCTTGGTAATTCAATGTACCATTTAACGACTGGACCAGTAAGCATTCTTTGGAAAAGACGAAGTCTGATGGAATCATCATTCAAATTATTGGATGAACACCATAGATGAAAGGTCATAACATGATTCGATTGGTCTTCTCCAGGATTTCCATTAAACTTTGGAATATCAGATTGTAACTTATGGGGAATCACTAGCCACCAGGGTGCATATGCAATTGGATCATTAGTGAGCCAGTTTAAATCTCGTAATTCTAAAGTTGCTACGAATGGTAATTGTTGATTCAAGTCAGGTTGAGCATACCTAGGATATGATGGAATTGCCTGTGCCATAGGTCTTTGCATACCAACATAGGCCATATGCATTTGGTAACCTTGGTATGGTTGTTGGAAAAAACCAGTATAAGGTGGTTGTTGATAACCAAATTCGAATTGTGGTTTTCCATAACCTACAAAGCCTTGTTTCCCAGGTCCTTGGTAAGCTTGATATTGACCAAAACCAGTTTGAGCTTGTGAACCAAGTCCAAACTGGTTTTGGGACTGCAGGAATTGGGGTTGTTGGAATTGTGACATCCATGGTTGTTGAACTAACTATTGCTGCTCAGTAATGAAGGATTGACAAGGTTGTGGATCAACTATACTTGTAAGCCTAGGTCATTCTACATAGAGGTATACTAACTTGAGGTTGTTGTGGGCTCCAAAAATAAGTGGTTGTTGTATAACAACTTGAGAAACTTGAACCTCTTGACTTGAAACTTGTGGTTGCAAGAAAGAAGGATCAGTTTGTACTAGTTGAGATACAATAGATTGAGCTTGTGGCTATGGCATAATAGTAACAATAGGTGTAGTAGGACTATTTGACATAGTTTGCATTGGTTGTGTTGGATACACATGCCTTGGTTGAGTTGGCATTATTAGTTTCCATTGAAAAACTCTAATTCAATTTTACTTGAATACTATGGGAAATTACCATATGGTTGTCCCCCATAAAAGGGAGGAAACTGTGAATAAGCATATTTCTCTCCATATGGTGGCAATCCAGTATTTAATGGATACACCGGTTTTTGATGACTAGATTCCCCAACCTGATACTGATGTGTAGGATAAAATTGTTGAGTTCCCATTTGAGAAAAACCAGGTAGAATTCCAGACGAGTACATGGGTGTTGACCATGGTGCAGAATCAACCCCTAAGTGGGTTCCAGACAATGATTGGTAACCAACTGGGATGGATGATTCACCATATAAGTGTGACTCAGGTGTATAAGAAAACATCGAAGGTGTTACAACATAAGATTCTGCTGCAGTTGCATAAAATGATACAGTCTTGGATGTTGATGGTTGTTCAACCATAGTTAACTGGCCCAAATTCTATCCTAAAGATTCGAATGGAACTTGCAAGGGAGTAGGATCAGATGAAGTGAAGTAATCAGGAGTAACAGGATAAAGATTAATCCTATTTCCAAAATGAAACGGGGTTCCTAGTGTGGAATCCTCTACTATCTCTTCTATGGCAATAAAATCTGGTGGAAGAGGTTGATTTTCAGGTTCGTAAAAGGTTTTGGCATTGATGTCAGTGTAGTTTCAATAGTGACTGATGTTGGAGGGGTAACAAATTCTGAATATTGAAATTCTAAGTCCAAATGTTCAGGTGAATGAACAACAATTTCAAAGGGAGGTTCCTGAACAACTTCTAGTTTAGATGTAACTTCTATTTGAACTGGGATAGATTCTGGACCAACTCCTAATGGAGCTGTTTCAAGTTCAGAAGAACTTCCTAGTTGAACAATTTCAAATTGAGTATCAACTTCTTGTTGGTCAACCTATGTTACTATTACACTAGGATCAATGCTAATGTCCTCATGTAGCTTTGAAACTTCCTCTTTAGGAATGGATGCACCAGAAATAGTTGGAGTAACTAGAGTCTTTGTATCTATTGAAACAAATGTTTCAAATAACTCAGATGAAAAACAATGAGTTCTTGATGTACTAGACTCAGTTAAATGAGACCACTTTGTCTGAATTGGTGTCGTTTCGGGAGGCAAAGGCAGTTGACTCGCTATTCTCTGTGAACGACGGGGTTTGGGTTGAATTTCCTCCATGATTGCTGATTACTTTATCAACTTAAACTCAACTAAGGAATAAGGATGTTATTCATGGTTAATTAATTTTACGACACTAGAACATAACCTCGCTTTTTCAGTTTTAAAGAGTTGAGAAAAAGAAAAATATGACTCTAGTTGCCTTCGATTTTTAATGAGCCTGAAAGGAAAAGTGCTCAGATGATCCTTTTACTTTTAAAGATTTGAAAAGGAACAAAAGTGACTATTCCAGAGATTGTAGACAAGATGGTTTACCAGACAAATCGCAAAACTGTAATATACACCTTGGTGATAAATGAAAGAGAAATTACCAAGGACTTTATGTATGGCAGTCAATCTTCTCGAATGTTGTGTTCGGTGTATTGAGATCGGTAAGGTGGTAGACTCGACTTCCAAGGGATAAAGAATTTCAACCTATTGGGGTCTCACATTATATACACGATAGTACAGGGAGCGCAAGTCCTTACTAGCACTTATCGGATCAAAGAGGAGGAATCACCCAACCTTCAGTGAAGATGACAGCCACTAGGTTTAAAGAAACTGGAACACGTCTCTAGCCTAGACCTCTAAATGTTTTTTATTAAGTTACGAAGTGTTGTTAGATTAATTGATGTTTATTTTAAGTTGATCTTGCTTAAAATTTTCCTTTGAAGGTTCACCGCGAAATGTATTCTGAAATTCCTAAGAATGCAACTAGAATGAGAAGCACCCTTTTCGTTTAATTTAAACAATGAAAATCCTAAACTATGAGGGATAGAGCATAGAAGTACTTTTTGAACAAACAACAAAGAGCACAAACTAATTCAATTCCCTAAATCATTCCTTTTAGCACACAAGCTCAAGCTCTAAAATGAAAATTGCATGTATTTCTTTTTAGTTTTTCTTAATGTGAATTATGCAATAAAAAAAACTAGTGCACAAACAATTTAGAATTCTTTTCATAAAAAAATGATGATTGTGACAATTTCTTTCAAAGAGAAAGGAAGACTTGTACAACACTTTCAATTTTGAAGAAATGAAGCTTTTCGACACTTTGAATGAAAATCAAATCAAATGCACAAAATAGATCAATCGATTAGCTATGAAGGAGGACATTGCAACACTTCACTTTTCAAAGAAAATTAGGACTTTACGACACTTTTCTATTGAAACGATAGTTGATCAAAATTATTTTTCTACAATAGATTGCAAAAGATAAAACAAATACACAAAAAACATTCAACAATCTAGTCTATGTGAGGCCAAACTAAGGAGATGAGAGGTTGATTTCAGAGATGAGACATCATTCATATTCAACAAGCAATTCAAAAATAATGAAAATTGACAAAGACTTCAGCTCCTAGATGGGAAACGGATCCTCAAGAAATTAGCATAGGTTGTAGTGATAAACAGTGCGCTGAATCACCCTGTGCTCATGCAGGAAATGCACTGCAGTGCAGGTATAAGTTAGAGAGAGTGCGCTGACAACAGTGATCAATTCTGAAGGTGTTTTTGGCTTAAATTTGTTTCAATTTTCAGTGAATTTAGACTTCAGTTCAATAAACAATAGAAAGTATAGTATATTGGAATGTTCTAAGAGGCTACTTAGCTACTAATAAGGGGATAATTAGTGTTTCTACAAAACTCTAACCCTCTAGGGTTGGTAGCTAGCCTAGAAACAATAGTCAAAACAATTCACTGCTTTTCCTATAAACAAAAGATAAGAGAAAGACTATAAGAAACCAACCTGCAACTTTCGTTTGATCCCTCGCTTGATCCCTCTCTCCCTTGACCGATCTCGCTGCTCCTTTCTGTACTTAACTCACTTGGAAAGTACCTGTGCAAATACAGGAACAAATACCCATCAAAGCATAGTGATCTATTGTTCATAAATAACATGGATTCAAAAGCATGATAAACATATGAATGCATTAATATATTACACAAACATAAGGGAAAATTTTTGAAGAGCTTTATTGATAGGAGGAAAGATTACAATCCACGAGCCTGATCCAATGTCATCCTTCCAATTTCAATCCTTCTTCACCTCATGAACAATTAGACATTCCAACATTATCACGATACTTAGACTTAATTATAATTTCATACCATTAGCATCTCCTTACAACTTAGTCTTTTTCTGCCTAGATCTCTTAAATGAGTGATCTATATATAGATGAGTGAATGAGGTTGTGTCATCAATGATGATGATGAATGCCTTTCTATTTTTAGAAATTAGTTCCATGAAAGAGGGGATAGGAGGTTGATGTTTCATAATTCCCATTGTCATCTAAGGGTGAACTTAGAGGGGCAGGTGGCACTTGAGAATCTTCTAGAGGCTTCCAATGGATAATGAATCTTCAAGCCCTCAAGAAAATTTTCCCAAGTTCGCCCATCGCATGTTAAAGAGGGACTAAGTGCGATGCATAGCAGCCAGTCAGTGTAGCTCCTGCAATGCATTGCAACCTGATATAAGGATTCCTACACTGATATCCTTAGGGGTACTTTTTGGATGTTTTCTATGATGGAACTTCTTTGGGAGTAAGGCATTATGATGACTAACTTCTTTAGGGCATGTAACAACTGTGTTAGGGGTTAATGAACTCTAATAACATCGACCTGTAAGTTGGGGTTGATATGCCTAAATTGATCTGTAACACATGCCATCCATTTTGGCTTCCATTCCATCCATCTTAGATTCCATACCATCCATATTAACTTGCTTCCATTCATATTAACTTCCACACCATTCATCTTGGCTTCATTTATCTTTAGTGAGAGTGAAATTTGTTGTACTTGGTCTTGTAATTTTGATATATCATGTTGCATTTCTTCCTCTTCTTCACGAGTCATGCTAGATATTTTAGGTTTCTTACTAGGTGTTTCCATTTTATTTCTTCAGGGCATTAATTAATGCTAATAATTATTCACTATTCCCTTTGAATTTCTTCAAACGTTTCAAACCAATCTTATGCATAATTTAAAAAAACTACACACCTTTTTTTCACTTTGTAAGAGCTCGATATTGAATCTATTGTATCTCTGCAACTGCAAACCTAAAATATCGGAAATATCATCCTACGGTAGCCCTCTGATTCCTCTTTCTAACCCCACAAGTCTAATCAATATTGGATTCTCCAAGGAAAAGTTATGCCAAATCTCCCACAGTGACCTTATTATAGACTAGTTCAGTAGAGCGAACTTGTACAATGTGCCACATGTCACTGTTTCGACCCTAGTACCTGAAACTGATACACAGGAAACTACAAGCCATCCTCGTTATAAAAATGCTTACGAAATTTCAATTTGATGCTCAAAAAAAAAGTTATGATGATTTTCCCCAGGTCACCTGTTTGGAATGTAATTCGGGAGTCTACAAAAACCCTAACTTCCTCAGATCATATCTCCACAAATATAGTGAGACAAGATTTGAAATTCAGACCCAAAGTTTAGAAAGAATTCAGCTCAAATGGTTTTTTTTTTAATTTTTGAAATGTTTTATGAAAAAATTTGCAGTGAAAAGTCCACAATGACTTGTTTGGAGCAGGGAAACCCTAGAATCCAAAGCTGTGATACCAAATGTTAGGAAACCAGCTCACAAAAAGATAGAAATGATAGATCAATGCCTTATAATTCAGCCTCTTTGAGGGGGAAACCTCCTTTACATTACACAAATCAATAACTCTTGGATGATAAAAATGATTAAACCTCCCTTCTATATATAGGAGTCTAAGGGGTCAGAATATAATCAAGCCGACATAATAGTAATAACATAAGGGCACAAAAATAAAAATAGTGGGTTTCTATGGGGCATACTAATAACAATATGGGGACAATAGGGGCACAATAATAACAATGAGGGATACAATGACAATATTAATGGGGGGATCACTAGTATTATATGGGCCTAACATGCATCCTCCTGATTATCGCCGAGATTACTTTTTATACTTAACAACATCCGATGCCACCATTGGTATGGTCTAGTTCAGGAAGACGAATCAAACGAAGAGCATGTGATATATTACTTAGGTCGTAATTTGACCAAAAGTGAAGCAAAATATGCACATGTGGAGAAACTGGCCTTGACAATTGTTCAAGTTGTCCAATATTTCCGTTAGTACATTTTACTGCACAAAAATACTGTAATTTATGATTGCAACCCGATGATTTACATTCTTACTAGACAATTTCTGGAGGGAAAGTATTCCAAATGGATAGTCCTCTGACAGGAATTCAATTTGGAATTCATTATATCCAAATCTAATAAATCATTAGTATTTGTTGAGTTATTATGTGACTTTCCCCGTACTGAAAAATGAAAACGTGGTAGAAGATTCTTTTCTAGATTCTCTTCCAGGTGAATCTCTTTTTCTAATCAGTACTTTAGATCCCTCATACGAAGATATCATAATTTATCTCTAGACCCAGACATTTAGGCCAGAACTGAGTTGAACTGATAGTCACAGAAAACGATACAAATCCCAACACCACAATACTATTGGCAACACGCTTTATTGACTTGGTGTTGATTCTATTTTCTAACGATATTTAAATCATGCAGAAGTCGAAAAGCAATTGAATGAGTACCATTCTGGAGGTTTTGGCAGTCATATGTCAAGGTTTTCCATGATTCAAAAGATCCTACACGTAGGGTATGTTTGGCCTTCTATGTTTAAAGACTGTATACCTACAGTCCAAAAACGCCATAATTGTCAAATTTATGGTCGAAAAATGCATGCATATCCAACTCCTCTTCACCAATCATTGTTGTCAGTCCTTTCGCTAAATGGGGCGTTGAATTTCTTACATGTAACCTCACTCGACTGGGGGGCATGGGTATATTATCCTTGTGGTAAATTATTTTACAACATGGGTAGAGCTGATGCCTACATACAAGGATGATGATGAAACAACATCCATTTTCATGTTCAATCATGTAAGTTCTCAGTTCAGAGTACCACAAGCTTTTGTGATGATGACCGATATTACCACCAAGTTAGGCTTGCATCATGACAATTCTACCCCATATTACCAGTAGGAAAATGGCCAAGTGGAAGTTGTTAACAAGGTTTTAACCACCATGATTAAGCAGATTATCTAGACTCATAAATGAGAATGAAATCTAATGCTACATCTAGCCTTGTGGGCATACTACACTACAACAAAAAATTCATCTAGTTTTACTCCTTTCCAGCTTGTCTACGACATGGAAGCAGTTCTACCAATTGAATGTGAGATACTTTCTTTGAAATTGGAAATTGAACTATTACTAGCTACTTCTCCTAAAGAGGAACACTTTCTATATTTAGCATGTCTCGATGAGACTCGTTGTGATGCTACATTAGCTAGTGAGGCCCAAAAGAAATGAGTTAAAGCACAATATGATCAAAATGTCAAAATTTTGTCATATGCAGAAGGTGATTTAGTCTTGGTATATGATCAAGAGCACGATAAGTTAGGCATTGTAAAATTCGAGCCTATTTCGCACGACCCTTATATTGTAAAATGTGCACTGGAAAAAGGGGCCTATGAACTAGTGGATTATGATGGAATTCCTTTGGGAAAGCCCATAAATCGTCTTTACCTAAAGAAACACTATGCTTAGATTATTTGGTGAAACATTTGTATATTAATCTACCATAATTTTTCATATGACAACTTTTATCGGTTTTGCATTTTTTCGCGACTTCTTCTGCTTATCGTGTGTTACACCTGATTTATAGATGTCGAAATTCCCTTAGGATTACATTGGATTCGCTTATGGTGCTAGTCGTAGTACTTAGAATTTTTCTTCTGCATCTTGGGTCATCTATTCACCCACATACAAGTTAGTTTTTATTCATGGGATATGCCTCAGTCGAACAACAAACAATATTGCAGAATATAGCACAGTGATTGAGTTGTTATTAGATGCCATTACATTTGGCATTCATTGATTGATTGTTATCTTATATTCACAACTCGCGGTATTACATTTGAATGGTGTTTATTTAGTTATAAGTTCTTCCATTTTAAGAATGTTTTTACAGGTTCGTCTCTTGGAACGAGAATTTTATTATATTGAGTATCAACATATACCGAGAAATTTAAACACGTTAACAAATGTGTTAGCTAATTATGTGTTAAATTGGCACTTGTAAAACATTTGTAAAGAAATTAATGCAATTTTCAATCACATATTATACAAGATCATTAGAAATAGAAGTCTAAAGTTTTTTATTAGATAAAATTTTGTAAATAAGTGTGGCTTTTACAAAAAGAAATGTCATCTAATGACATGAGGTCCCATTGCCTTTATCTTTCGAACATGCCGATACACCATAAAAAATAAAAAATGTAGCCCTGAGACTAGTCACTACGCATGATGGTGATCATGGTAGCATACAATACCACTTGCTACTCATTATAACAAATGGCTAATAGGACTAGGAACTCCTGTAGTTTGCCTTTGGTGGTGGGGAGGCAGATCATCTATAGCAACATTTGGAATGTTTAGAGTCAACCTATCAAGGTTGTGCTCTATCTCTGTCAGTGTCTCTACCACATCTGGGTTTTGTACTATGGGAGAAACTGGATGCTCATCACACCAGTCATATCAACGTAATCTAGCTGGTCTCACTGGAGCCACATCTACACGATTATTTCCAATAATTAGTTGGATGAAAAAAAAATGAAAATATTAAAATCAACCAAAGTGTGAAGTTTTACCTATAGCACCCCACTACATCCTAGGAAGCAGTGGCATGTCCTGATCTCCTCTATAGTCCATCCATGAATATAGAAAGTCCTTGATCATGATGATCTGGCTTTCCAGACACTCGAAGAAGTCAATAGTAAACCTACTATTTGGTACTTTTCCACCTCCTTGGAGTGCCATAAGTGTACCCCACTTTAGCATGCGAGGGTCACGAGGCCCTCCTCTCTCTACAGATACCTGTAGAGCCAAAAGAGGAATCTCTCCAGAGAAAATGAAATAATGAAGGCACCATACCCAATTTTTTTGATTCTACTCATTCTAACCTTGGTTAGTTGCCCCTTCAAGTTCGAAACTACAACCTCACACTAGTTAAATATGGTACCATTAAAGAAATCCATAGAAGTTTGCATATGAGCCTTAGGGAGAAAATGTAATGTTGCACTACCACACAACCTTGTAACAATATACCTGATGGATTTCAAAGGGATCTGAGATATGGTCTTGAAATCAACTTGACCGTCTTTGAGAGCAGCCCCATCAGTGCAATATTATATAAAATAGGTAGCATTGGTCTCACTAATGTCCCTATGGCCATACAAGTTGATTTCCTTGCCACAACGTGGAAGTCCACTCAGGAAGTAAATATCATCTACATCGATGACAAGTCCGTGGTATGCAACTATAAAAAAATCTTCCTAAACATTCCACTTGCCTACCATCCATTCAAGCAAGTCTATTTGGGCCCTCATGCCTGGAATGGAGAAAAAGTTGTGTAATCCACAATTTATTAGGGTTTTTATGGTTGTTGGGTCATTGAGAGCAAGTATATCTTATTCTTCATGCTCACACTCTCTCCATTCCATGTTTATGGATCAAAAGCCGGTAATTAAACATTAAAAATCATTAGAAACAAAAAATGAGAGATTTAGCAAAAATTTTGGGTCTTTTTATTTGCTTTTTACTATGCACAACCGACTTTAATGGACAATGAACATGTGCGTAGTTTCTTTCCTATGCATATGCTTAGTTTCTTTCCTTGAAAATACACAAATTGTGTTTAGAATTATGTCGGTGTGTGCATGCCCGATGAAGGGTACTCGCACACATCGAGGGAGAAAACCATTTTACAAAACCTTCCCCCAAAATCCAAAATCCATTGTGAAAAGCTAAGAAAATTAACATGAAAATGAAGAGCTCAGATGGACCAATTAGCTAGTGAAAGTGGCTCGCAATTTCATCCAACGGTTTTCCCAGAATCAACTTCAGAAGTTTCTGGTATAAAATGGCTTCTATCTCTCTCAAAATGGTAAAAATACAAATGGTGAATCTTTTTAACTTTTTTTGGATTTTTATAAGTTTTTATGGCTGATTAAATATTATTTTACACCTATTAACTTTTTTAAGTGCAATTTTATAAATGTTTTCATTTTATTGTTGAGCAGAGATAATTATTTTGAGTTTAAGTGTATAGATTGCGGGATAATTATGGAAATATATAATTTTGGTACTGAGTATTGTTTATCACTTTTTCAAACTCACTAAAAATTGTGAAAAAGAGAAACCATGGAGTTCTCTTTATGCCCTTTGTAGAATCCTTAAAAATGAAAAGATCGTTGAGTACTTAATTGTTCGAACTTGTAAAAGTAAATGAACAATCGTCCTTTTAGTATACGTTTACCCCTTTTACGGGCTGAAGCAGACTATTTACGAAAAAGATATACATTGATCAATCATGGTCAATAGAGTTCTCTCTTTCATTATTTTATCATTTTTTGGGCTTGAGGGATTAAATTTATGAAAAAGAACATTGTGGAGTTTACTTATGTTCTTCTTTCGAACTGAAAAACACTGATAGTTACTTTCTCCGGGCTTTTTAAAATTTTATGGTAAGAGAACTGAATGAGTTTTTTTTTTTTTTGTCTTTTCAAACCCTTTAGACATGAAAATGACATTGAGTTACCCCTTTATTGGACTTGTAAAAATTAAACAATATAGGACTCGTTAAGCATGACGAGATCGAACCACTTCTTCTTAAGGTTCATTAAAAATACTTTGGAGGACTCATCTGAAGGATGAGCTTACAGGATAAGCATATGATATCCTTCTCAAGCTTGTAAAAAATAAAGAGGTACTTGCCTGTAATGGTAGGAGAAAAAGTGAAATAATTTTTGTTTTACATTTGTAAAATGCAGTATGTCTCTCTTGAACATGACACTCTCTCACTTTCATTTCCGGGTTGGGAAATCCATTTGTTACTCAGTTGAAAATACCACATTGAAAGTCTTCAGTTGGGTTGGGTTTTATTTTTTGAGTCAAATGTTGGAAAGTCATCATGCCGTGTCTTTGATAATGGTTCAAGAGAAGTTCAACCTTAGTCAAATTACTTTTCCAATCTTTGCCTTTAGTTGCATCAACCATCCCTGAGTCAGTCTTGAATTAATCTAAACTATTGTTATTCAAAAATTGACATGAGTTTCGTGTCATAGGCCCTCCTGCGACAGATCGCTTTCTATAGAATTCAGCTTATTATCTAGGAATTTGATCTAGAAACCTTTAGTACGTTGAGGCCTTCATGCCTTAATGGCAGGTTTCTTTCCTTCAATGACAATTTCTCATCATTGGCCTTTGATTGAGTGATTCTATGAGTGTTCAACATTAAATCATCTATTCACACTTCATAAACTATATTGGAAGTACGTTGAGAGCCATTTTCATTATTGGTCATTTATCTCGCACTTGTTAACGGTTCACATCATTGACCAGTAATCAAGTGGTTTCTACCATGTTTGATTTCGAGACATTCAATCACATGGCTAGATTCATACTACGGATCGAGAGATGGAGATCAAGACCCTCGATCTAGTTTCATCCATCTAGGCTGCATGGACTTATTAAATATTCATGATTGTAAACATAGATCCATTGATGGTTGTGTCCATACTATGTCATATTTTGACATGGATCTTGCAATGTATTATTGTACTATGATTTGAGACATTTATGTTATGAGTATGGGAATGCCTACCTCAGTGATGATATTATATTGCATTGTAACATTTGTCTGATTGTTTTAGGTATCTAGCTGCAGTCTCTAACCCAAACCTTTGCATGATAAATCACTTCAGTCATCAAAATATTCCTTCTGACTTTGTGCTTTAGGGGGCAATCTATTGCATGCCATTTTGTCACATTAGGCAAATGACCATCGGTTTGGATCTCTCGCTATCTATAAATGTGTCCTGGACCATTCCACTGCAAAGTTTGAAACTAAATCATACAAAATAAGGTGTAATTTCTAGATCCTATGGTACAAAACCTTGATTTTGGATATGTTCGCAGTTTGCTAGTCACTTCCGACACATACGTAGGGAATACCATTATTAACTCCGCACAAGTACACATTGTCTTACACTATGACCTTTGAACATGACTTGAATTAAGTAAAGATAAAAATTAAATTCTAGAAGCATTGTTGGTAGAATCTGTCCTAACCAAAAAGCTTTGAATGAGTTCCTATTCAATGTCGATCCATCCCATCATGGAGTAAATCCCCTTCCTTTGTGGTACGTATATCCCACTAATGGTGGATCTCATCCCTTGGAGAATGGATTGATAACTTCTCATCCTTGGCCTATAAATCCATTATAGGTTTGAGATTTGAGAGAGGACTGCTGGAAGTAGGTTTATGATGTTGAGATTAGGTTGGAAGGCTTGTCTTGCAAGGGAGAGGGTTGAATATTGCAGAAAGGGCTTGCTACATCAATGCTACATGGTTGTAAGGCTTTTCTCTAGTTTTATGAATATAAGTAATTATTCTTTCTCAGTTACATCTATATTGATTTTATTTGTAGGATTCCTTAATCACCTACATGAGTTTTGGTTGCATAATTGATCAGTTTGCATGTATAATTGATTAATTAGTTCATTATCTCTTTGATTATATCCTTTATGCTTTGATCTCTTGTTTGTTTCTGTTTTTGTAGATCTCTTTCTGAACATTGCGAAGAAGCTATTGGGAGTGACAAGAGGACATTTGGAGCATCAAAGAGCATGTGATTGAAAGCTTTGAGGGACTTCATTAATCAATTCGCTAAACTAGTAAGAGGCCACTTTAATTCTATTGCTTTAAAACAATCAGAACCTAGAGAAATGTAGTATTTAATGTGTGTTTGTTACAAGGGTTATTAGAATTCTAGGGAGATCATTCTTGTCAGCAAGAGGGATTTTTCCTCATAACACCTTTTAAGTGGAAATATATGCAAGTGGTTATGCTATGGGAGCAGTGTTGATGCAAGGAGGAATGCTTGTATGCTACCATTATGAAGTAAATCATGGGGTAATTTTCAACTACCCTACCTATGAAAGATATCTCTATACCCTTGTACAAGATGTCGGAAACTAGAAACACTATATAATGGCAAAGGAGATGGTAATCCACACATATCACCAACCACTATAATATTTGTAGGCCAAAATTAAGTTACAATAGACTAAGAATTACAAGTGGATGGGGTTTTTTAAGTGGTTTCATTTAGTGGTCAAGTATAATGAGGGAAGAACAAACAATTTGGCTAACACTCTTTGAAGGCCACCTACATCAAAGATCATAGATTTGGGAACTTTGATTAAAATACATAGATGATCAAACAAAAGTAGTCAATAGGACTTTGGTGCATATTTTGAGGTGTTATAATTAGAAGCAACTAAATACTTGGGATGAAAATATATATATAGATATATATATATAACACTCTTATAACATGGTAGTCCACACTTCTACATGCAAGTCCCCATTTGAAACTTGTTTTGGATATTTTCCATGATCACCTCCAAATATTTCATATGAAAAGAAAGGAGGAGTGAAGGAGGATCTATAAGAGATGCTTTAATGGAAGATTTTTTTTTGGAGAAGAGAAGGAATATCCATTTTCAAGTACAAGAAAAACTAAAGAAGTTAAGGGAAAAGCCCAAGGCTAGGCATGATCAACATAGAATAAAGAAGTTATTCAAGGTGGGAGGTAGAGTATGGTGCCAAGATGAACAAGAAGATGTTATAGGGTTCTATTAAGAAAATCAAGGCTCTATGATATGGTCCCTTCAAGATACTAGAAAAGGTGGGAGATAGGTCACATAGACTCAATATACATCCATGAATGTGCATTTAATCAATTATGAATATGGAAAATATGAAACTCTATGATTCATCCATGTTTCATCAGGAAGAGGAGAAGGTACAAAGGATTTAGCACTAGATGCTTAGGAAGATATTGGTTTATTGGGCCCTGACCTAGGTTTGGAAGAGTTATTAGCCAAACAAATCCCGCAGCTATGGCCCTTTCGGCAACAACCCGCAGAGCGCGGACTGAGGTCTCACTCGAGGTAGCAGGGGAGGGTGCTGGAACCAAGTTTCCATACCCTTGGGATTTTTTTATGTGGTCTGGAGGGGTCGCAAACCGTTCGGTGGCCTCGCGCCACTCTTATACTAGTATTGGGCTTCTGCACGGGTGTACTTTCTTACTTAATGAACTTATTATAGATATGATCTTTTTGTACAGTATTTAAGGAAACATTTAACCATAAAACCCAATGTGCGCAATTAAAAAGATATAAATTCATATAACAGATGCATAAACCAAAATACGACAGATCCGTGATATTTTAGAAATAACTTATCTTTATTAATATCTTCTTCCAGTACATCCTTCTTTCTGCCCTGCACACACAGCTGCAAGGGTCCGCGCACACAGCTGTAGACTCTATCAAGCCTCTGCAGACACAACTGCAGAGCCTCTATCTACCCACTAACACCCTTGACTCGAACTTATAGATGCAGCACTTTGATTACTTTCACCAACCCATAATACATCAGATCACATCTAGAACAAAAACTGCCTTCTACCCTTAGAGACTCGCTCTATTTATACATTCCCATGGTCCACAGACCATGGGAAGACTGACCTACTTCCTATTATTCTATATTATTTTTGGGTGGACAACCCCTTAAATTGAACTATTACATTTTGTGCTCTACTCATTTCGGAGATTGACAATATTATTTCCCAAACTTCTAGGCTTTATGCCCCAAAACCGTTACGCGGGGCCTCCACTACCCAATAGAAGAGTTTATAGAGGATATATTTTTTTTTCAGCATAGATATAGAAATATGAGACAAGAGTAACATGACCTTTGGTAAACTAGGTTGAAAGAACAACATCCAAGTGTAATGCCTCCTCTCACATTTACCCACTTTTACAAGCTCTCTAGGGTAAACATGAGTTGAATGTCACTATGAAATGACCCAACCTCCAATTTGCAATTATGGAAGTGGGGCCGAATATCCAACAATTTACATCCATTCATTAGGGACTACAGACCACACATGAGCTTTCAAACCGCCCCAGGTGATCAATCTCTGAGCTATAGCTGTTTTTCACAAGGCAAACTTCCCAAACGCACCCTTGACACTCTGTACTTGTAGTTGGGAGACTATAACTGAACCCACAGGCCTGCCTACATGTGGTTCTGACCCAAATTCCTCATCTCATAACATGGAGTCATGAGATCTATGCCAATTTTTTAGGCTTGCATCGACGCCACTACCCATAACTACCTATAACTTTCCAAAGTCATGTCAATAAGGATAAAAATTATAAACAAGCAAAACATGATCCAGATCTTGATCAATACATGGTTAATGAAAGATAGACATTTCGTCAAACACATGAAAAGCATATAAGCTACAAGTCATGAATGCATATTTGATCATAAACTTCTGAACTTCATCTGAGAATCACCAAGAAGGGTCAATTCCATCTCAAGCTATTTGCAATAACACTTGTTTGCCTATGCATTCATCAACCATCCACTAACTTAGCAAATCATGAGAGAGATCCATAGGTAGAGAACATCATAAAACCATTAATATAACCAACATATAACTAGAATAGAAACTATGAAAAAGAAACCGTAATATCACTATACTAACTACTACAAGTGCTCATAGATCACAACAAAAAAATAACTCATAATTGACATGCGAAAATGCCAACCAATTCAGGGACTTCCACATACCACCCGAACATAAATTGGGATGAACCAAATATCTCTTTCATCCAATCATCACTATTCCATATTCCAATCATGAATGTGGGATCATAAGGGTTAAACCAAAACAAAATCATCCAGGTCTTTCAGAGGCCAAACGACCTCAACCCTCAACTATAATGCTTTCACCTCTACGGTCCAGAAATCACTGACATCAACTAGATTTGTCTCTATCGAAGCTATCTAGGGCTCTAGGAACTAGTAACTCAACCCAAAGTCTCGAGGGAACCCAATTTGTTCAAGGGTTCCATAATATTTTTTCCAACCCACAGCCATAGGAAACTTTAGAACCAATCATAAAAACAAAATGGGGAATCCACTACACCATCTCTATCGAGGAAATGGCAATGCAATATTGAAATGATTATCAATCTAAGAAAATATGTATTCCAGTGGAAACCAAGGAACCACATGCATATACCATGCATGCAAAAATTAAGAAGGAGGTAACACATGCAACCTGTAACTTGCAAAGAAAGTCTACTCTAGCTATTGATCCAAGTGTCTCCTTGCGCTTCCTTGCTTGCTTTCTCCAAATCCAAGTGAATGCTAGAGTGATCCAAGGATGCACAAAAAATTCTCTAAGTGTGCAAGAGTGTATGAGAGAGAGAATGAGAAGAGAGATCAACTCAAAATTGTCAAAAAGCTAACAACTAATTCTTTGAAGCCTTTTTATCATTGATCTCCCTTTTTCTTCATTTTCCTTCTTTTTTCGTCTAATTTCTCTTGGATGAAAATTTGTGTCTCTTCATATTTATTTTCTCCTATTATCATTTATTTTAATAATTAAATTCCATTTATTACCTATTTTCCTTTTCCAATGCATTTGTCAATTTCCATAGCCATTATTAAACACAAGTGATTCCCACTATAATATTTTCCCACCATTTAACTTGGAATATGTGTACGATGAACTTCGTTGATTTTTTACTTTGTAATGTCCTTCCATTTACATGGAAAATCAACCCATGGCTGTTACAAACCCCTCTCCCTTGGGGGAACACTGTCCTCTATGTTCTATGATGCTTATAAAAATTAAAACATGCTTCCCATGGAGCTTTATAATACAACTCGATACAATATTTACAATGCACATGCATATATAAATATAAACCAAACAGATTTACTCATCCAAAAAATAAATAAGGATATAAAGCCTGCATCTGATCACCATCTCCCATGTAACTTTGTCGGGCCCAAAGTGTTTCCACTACACTTTAACTTGATCAATTGCTTGTTTTTGTAGAATGAGTTGTTTTTGATGCAAAATGCATTGAGGTTTTGGATAGAACTCTCCCTCTGGTTCCACCCACAATACAAAACAATCAATCACATTATCAACATCTTGGACATATCCCTTAAGAAATGAAACATGGAAAACATCATGGACTTTCCTTGTTGGTGGCAGTGCAAATCCTCTCAAGGATCTAAAAATTCCCATAATACTAAGGTGCCATCTTGGCACATGACCCAATCCTCAAGGAGATCCTCTTGTGATTGATGCATAAGTACATATGCCCCCAACTTGAAACTCCTTAAATTCTTTGTGCTGATCACATAACTCTTTTTCTTGTCTTGAGCTACCTTTATATTCCTTTTGATAAGCTGCATCTCTTGCTCCATTTCAACCAACATGTTCAGTCCAATCAACACCATTTCACTATATCACTCCAAATTATAGGAGTATTACAACTTTTCCCATAAAGAGCCTCAAATGGACTCATCTTCAAGGATTCCTGATACCCATTATTATACACAAACTCTACGAGTGGAAGATACTTATCCCACTTCCTTTGTTGATGCATGACATACATCCTCAACATGTACTCAAGAATATTCTTGACCTTATTTTTTTTTCTATCTATCGATAGATGATAAGCTATGTTGAAATCTCACTCTATCCCAAAGCCTGCAAACAACTCCTTCCACAACTTGGAAGTGAACTTGGAATCTCTATTTAATCTGGTATTCTTAGGAACATCATGCAATCTCACGATCTCACTGATGAAGATCTGAGCTACCTCACTAGATGAATTAGTATACTTCACTACAATGAAGTGAGCAAGCTTGCTCATCCTGTCAACCACAACCATGATGGAATCAAGTTTCTTTGATGTACTCAGAAAAACTATAATGAAGTCCATGGAAATGACATCCCATTTCCATTCAAGAATTATAATAGGATGTAACAAACCAACTAGGTTCTTACACTCAAATTTCATTTGTTGATAGTCAAAGAATCTAGCAACAAACTCAACCACATATTTCTTCAAGTTCCACCAATAATAGAAATTATTAATAGGTGACAAAGTCTTTTTATATCCTAGGTCGCCTAAATATGGCTTGACACAAAACTCCCTCAAAACAAGCTTCTTGAGCTCACTGCTATTTGGCACATAAATCCTATTCCTAAATATGACCAAGTCATCTTCCATGAGCCAACACTCCTCATCTTTTTCACCCTCTGTTACAGATCCATTTGGGCACATCAACCCCAACTTACATATCAGTACTATTAGGTCCCATCAAACCCTAATTCAGTTGTTACATGCCCTAAATAAAATCAACCATCAGAATGCCTCCTTCCCAAGAGATTCCATGATTGAAATCATCCAAAAACTGCCTCTAAGAATATCAATGCAGGCAGGCCTTCATCGGGATGCACTGTAGTGCAATATAGTACACTTCTTAGGTGCTATGCAGTGCACTTGAGCCCTCTTTGGCCTGGGTTGGGAAAATTTGAGCGAAATTTCATTGGGGTTTGGAAATATTCTTATCCATTAGATGCATCTAGAAGCTTCCCAAGTTTATCTATTCCTTTGAGCTCAAATTTGGATGAGGTAGGGAGTTAAGGAACACCAATCCATTTATCCCTTACATGGAACTAAATTCTAAGTTTGGAAGGGAATTCATTATCACCATTTATGGCATAACTTCCTTCATTCACCTATAAAAAGACAACTCATCTTAGTGATTAGGGGCTGGAAATCATTGAATTACAGGGAGATTCTGTTAGTATGAGACTTGAGTTGGTTTCAAGTATTGTAATGATGTCAAAATGTCTTGCTTATTATGAGGAGATGATGGGATTGAAGTGGAGGAGTGGCACTGAATCAAGCAAATTGGGTTGTAACTCTTCCTTTTACTAATAAAGTGTTCAAAGATTTTTCCATATGTTTGTATTGTTCATTGATTCTTTCATATGTGTATTATGAACTTTATTCCATTCTATGTTTAATCAATAGATCATTATCATATGCTTTGATCGCTTTTTGTCTTCTGTCTGTCTGCAAGTACTTTTCAAGCGGATTAAGTACGGAAAGGAGTGACAAAATTGGTCAAGGGAGATAAGGAGTAAGTGAAAGCTTCAGGTAGGCTTCTTCACTATCTTATTTAATCTATTGGTTATAGAAAAAGTAGAGAATGCTTTCCACTATTGTTCTAGACTTAGCTACTAGTCTAGGGGTTTAAGCGTTTATCCGTATACACTAAAAATTCCCAAAACAAATTGGCAACTCTACTAGGGATTGAATCATATTTCCTAGTAGCTAATCCACCTCCTTAGACACCTTGACATACTTTACTTGTTGTAATTTATCCTTTTATATTGAATTTTGGTCAAAATTTGAGGTTAGATGACTCTTGAGTGGCCTCACAAGAATCAACGCAGGCTAGCCTTAGAGACAGTGTGCTGCAAGGCGCCCTCCAGTTAGAGATAGTGCACTACAGTGCAATTACTCCATCATTGGCCTATGTTGATCTTCCTAGGGTCAGAGTCCCATCCTTAGAATTAAAGTTTTTGCCAAAATTCTTCTGATTTCTTGTTTGTTGATTGTAAAAGGATGTCATGTCTTAGAAAATGGGTTTTCATCTCCTTAGCTAGCCCTACTTTGAATAGGATTCATAAATGTTTCTTATGTATTTAATTTGTCATTTTCTATCTATAGTTGAAAGTTAGTTTTGGTTGATTGATCTTTGTCGAAAGAAAGTGTCGTAAAATCGTCTTTTCCTTCGAAAATTGAATTGTCGTAAAAGTCTTCATTCATGAAAGATTGATTGATTGATGTGTGCATATGATTAGTCTTTTTGTTGAAAGTGTCATAATTCCTCATTTCTTTGAAAATGAAAGTGTCGTAAAGTCTTCCTTTCCTTGAAAAGAAATTGTCACAAAATCGTTATTTTTATGAGAAGAGTTTATTGATTGATTGTGCACTAGTTTTCCTTTTTGTTCATTCACATTAAGGGAAGTATAAAAGAAATACATGCATGTTGCATTGAAAAAGTTTGTGAATGCTTGAACGGAATAGCTAGAGAAATTGCATTAGATGTGCTCTTTGCTCTTTGTCAGACATCTGATTGCTCTATCCCTACTAGCTAAGGATTTTCGTTGTTAAATTGAATGGAAAGAATATTTATCATATTAGTTTCATTTTAGGAATTACAAACATACATCACATGGTGAACCTTGAAAGGCAAAGTCTAAAGAAGATGAACTTAAAATTTATCTGAATTTACCTAATGGATCATTGTCACCTAACGAAAAACATTTAGAGGTCTACGCTAGAGATAGGTCCCGACATCGAAAAACAAAGTAGTTTTCGCTAACTTGTCTGCAATACATCCCGAGTGTGATACATTATTCCACGTACATAAGTATATCGTAGCTGTCAGGCCAGGCAGTAACTCTCCAAACACAGTAAAACTGATTCGTTTATTATTCCATAGGTAGGTTATTTTTATATACAACAGGAGTGATTGTTCAGTTCGTCTCCCGATGACTGTTCACATTCCTAATTAATTTATTTACACAAATTCCCCCAATCCTGAAGATTAGGTGTCAACATTCCCCCCGTTAAGCTGAAGGGATGTTGGTGAGTCCAAGCATCATTCTGAATCGTTCAAGCTTTTCTTTTCCAAGTGCTTTGGTGAAGATGTCTGCAATTTGCTCATTTGTGGAACAATGACGGAGATGGATTGTTTTGGCCTCAACATGATGTCGGATCAGATGATATTTAGTATTGATGTGCTTTGTACGATCATGGAACTTTGGGTTCTTGGCCAACTTTATTGCAGAGGTGTTGTAAATCATGAGTGGAGTTGATTGTACTTGTTTTACTTGCAAATCTTCAAGAATTTTCCCGAGCCACACAATTTCTTTCGTTGCTTCAGCTGCTGCCACGTATTCTGCTTCTGTTGTGGAATCTATTGGAACTGATTGTTTGCGTGATCTCTAAGAGATAACTCCTATTCCAAGACTCATAGCATATCCTGAAGTAGATACTCTAGTTTCTTTGTCTCCATTGAAGTCTGAATCAGAGTATCTAATCAAGCTGAAGTCGTCCACCTATGTATACTTGATTCTAAGGTCTTGAGTTCCCTTCAATTACCTTAGAACACTTTTTGCAGCAGACCAATGTCCCTCACAAGGCTTTTGCATAAACCTGGAGAGGATTCCAATAGCAAATGAAATGTCTGGTCTGGTAGTAGTGAGGTAGATGAGACTTCCTACAAGCTGTCTATATTTTATTGCATCCTCAAATTCCTTTCCTTCAATAGATGTGAGCTTTAAGTTTTGTTCCATTGGAGTAGTGAGAGGATTGCATTCTGTCATGCGAAACCTATTCAACAAATCTCCAATGTATTTCTTTTGAGAAAGAAATATGGACTTTGGATGTTGGGTTACTTCAATGCCAAGATAGTAATGAACATAGCCCAAATCAGTCATTTCAAAACTTTTTCCCAATTCATACTTTATGGATGCAATATAGCTTTCATTGTTCCCTGTCATTAAAAGATCATCTACATATACCACAAGATATACAACTTTTTTGCCAACTTTCTTGACAAATAAAGTTGCATCATCAAGATCAAAATGATTGAAGTTGAGTTTCAGAAGATGCTCAGTTAGCTTTTCCGACCAAGCTCGTGGTGCTTGTTGAGGCCATACAAGGACTTCACAAGTTTGCATACTTTATGTTCATGTCCTTTCACAGCAAATCCTTCAGGCTGGGACATAAAAACATTTTCTTTAAGATCTCCATTCAAGAAGGCAGTTTTTACATCCATTTGATGGACTTTCCAACCGTTCTGAGCTGCCAGTGCAAAGAGTGTCCGGATGGTGGCCCATTTTGCTGTGGGAGCAAAAGTTTCCTCATAATCGACCACTTCCTTCTGTGCAAAACCTTTTGCCACAAGCCTAGCTTTGTGCTTGTCAAGTGAGCCATCAGCTTTGTACTTGTTTTTGTAGACCCACTTGCAGCCAATTGGTTTGGTTCCAAATGG
>APFE030293983.1:88172-107177 GCA_000404065.3 Pinus taeda | reverse complement strand
TAGAGTTCTTTCAGCTTTTGTAAAGCTTCAAAGGCAGTTGAATATGATGAAATGTGGCGACTCACCTCTTTATTTACAGATGCTGCGATTAATGCATAAGCTTTGTTGTTCTTGTTTTCCCAAATGGCGAGATCTTTGTCTAAGGTGGGCTTTTCTGGGTCACTTTCTCCTTCTCTGACACACACTCCTTTCCACAACTCATTGAAGATGAGGGTGTGTTGTATCATCCTGGACCAATCAGGATAGTTCTCCTTGCCAGTGAGAACTATTCCTACGATAGAGATGATTGAATGCATTCTGTAAAAAATTAATTCTGCTGATAGAAAAAGTACTTCTGCTGATAGAAAAAGAATACTTTATGCACTATGTTTCTTCAAATCCTTCCAATGTTTGATATCAACATTTCATTGAAATATTATGTACATATCACTTCAATCATTTTAATGCTCTAACTTTAGCACATAGCAGGATAACATTACCATTCAAATAATTTGAATGAGAAAAAAAAACAGTGCTTTGACACTTGACACCAGAAACTATCCACAATACCATGTAACCATTCAGGCAAAAACAACGCTTTGATACTTGAAAAAAAACAGTGTTTTGATACTTGAAAAAAAAACAGTGATGGTCATATCCTTGCAGTTGTGGGTCGTGGACAGATGGGTTGTAGGCACATCAGCGAAGAGAAAAGGGAGATATAAGGGACCATAAAACTCCACTGAAAGGAAAATAGTAGGCTCATAGGCCACTTGATCTTAAAATCCACTCCTCAGTTTATTAATACGGGTCTCGGTATTCACCCCCTTGACATCTCCCAGCTCTCGAAACTGACAGGCATTGAATATATGTTGAATGAAGTTATGGAGCCTCATCTTTTTGTTATCCGGAAGCAAAAGCGTGACGGGCCTGAGAAAGTCACACCCATGCTTACATATTACGTTCTAGACGGTTCCATCTACTAGGCACCTCAGCTCTCCAGCGCTTTTGCATCTCGAATGGTTCGAGCTCTATATTATATATCAAAATATTTCACGGTTGCAGCCTCAAAACTAGAGAAGATTGGCTATGATACAAAAAATGATAGTGTGAAACCTGAAACAAAGGCTGGAGCAGAGAATATTGACTTTAAAGAAGTAAGACGAGTTGATCAGATTCTCACAGCCTTGCAACGCAAGTTACCACCAGATACCATACAACGTGAAACTGAATTCAAGCATAGTTTTTCGTTTCGAGCTTGTATAAACATGAAACTGAATCCAAGCATAGTTCCCTATGGTTCAAGCTTGTGTAAAAATGACCCCATTTCCATTTTAACCCTTGTGATTTTCATTCTATGAGCCTTTTGAGCCTTGTTTGTTTCATTCCATCAACACCATCTCTTTGGCCGATCATACACTTTCATTTGGTTATTTTACCTTTTTTTGAGGAACAGTTGCAATGCGTGGTCTTATTAGCCAGCCTCTTCACATAAATCAACATGTTTTGAGAATTTCCAACATCACCGAAACTAGTTTCTACCCTAGACACCAATCATTCCTCAAAATGGAGTCCTCTTTAAGCTCTTTTTAGACTCTCTAAATATGAAAAGATTGTCGAGCGCTTGTCCTTTCCAACTCGTTAACAGATTGGAAAAGATATCTCTCTTGTATTATTTTATGCTTTTTCAGACTTGAGAGATTAATTTATGAAAAAGAAATTTTAGAGTTTCCTTTTTGTCCCTTTTAAAACTCTCTAAACATGAAAAGAACGGAGTTATCTTTGTCGCTAAACTCATTAAAAACATCAAATAATGACAAACTTGTCCATCTAGACAAGACCGAGTTTTACTTTCGTTAGACTTGTTAAAACATCAAATAGCGATAGATTCAATCGAAGGGTGAAATTATATAACAAGCATCTGTTATCCTCCTCAAGCTTGATAAAAATAAAGAGGTACTGGTTAGCAATGACTGGGGAAAATTAGAAACAAGGGAAAACACTTTATGGCAGCAAGTCGCTTTTGAACATGACACTTTCACCTCATCACCATGACTATGTGGGTTATGTCATTCATCTTGATGGTTATCACACCGTTTGTCTATCATACCATCCATTACTTTGTTTTGGGTCAATGCTACAAATTCATTTTAGTGTCGCCGACATGTTCAAGAGAAGTCATTCAGATCAAACTTCATCCTTTGCAATACTGTAAACCTTCGTTTTCATGACTGTCATTCCCGAACCTTCTGTTGTTAATCGATTTTCATCTCCAAAATCATTTACCTCGTTTCATGTCGTTGATGTGGGATACATCAAGTCCCTCCTACGCCGAGTCTCTTCTTGTCGATATCAACACATCATCCAAGAAATTGACTTAGAAACACCCCTTCAGTACCTTGAGGTTTGCATACATCAATGGCAGGTTTCTCACTTCCGGCGATAGGTTGATATCACTGGTCGTCGACCGAAAGACTTTGTATGGTGTTTGACATCAAATCATTTATTCACACCATGTGAAATGTACTATAGTACCTTAAGGGTCATTATCATTATCGGTGATTCCTCTCGCATATATTAATGCCTTACATCACTGGCTGGTAATCAAATGATGTCTTCCCATGTTCGACCTTAGAGCATCTATTCACATCGTTAAACTTGTACTTGAGTGAGAGATTGAACAAGATTGAAGACCCTAGATGTAGTTTCATCCATCTAGGCTATGATATTTCCAGGAGTACTAAATCAAATGTACAATGGCCTTAGAATAATGGTCATCCATTCATGGGTCTATATCTATAGATGACTATATTTGTACATGTAATGAAAGTTTATAAGATGAACATGGGTATACCTTCCCTCAGCGATTTCATGAGAAAAAATCAAATTATCATGTTATATGTATTGAAATTGATGCAAGTCATCTTCCGCCTCGAAACCTCCTCTCCACATGATAAATCATTTCACTCGACATACATATTTACGACTTCATGCTTTAGGAAGAAACTGTTACAGATCCATTTGGCACATCAACCCCAACTTACAGATTAGTACTATTAGGGCCCATCAAACCCTAATTCCGTTGTTACATGCCCTAAATGAGGTCAACCATAAGAATGCCTCCTTCCCAAGAGATTCCATGACTGAAATCATCCAAACATTGCCTCTAAGTAGATTAGTGCAGGCAGGCCTTCATCAGGATGCACTACAGTGCAGTCCAGTACACTGCCTGGGTGCTATGCAGTGCACTTGAGCCCTCTTTAGCCTGTGTTGGGCAAATTTGAGTGAAATTTCATTGGGGTTTGGGAATATTCTTATCCATTGGATGCATCTAGAAGCTTCCCAAGTTTATATTTTCCTTTGAGCTCGAATTTGGATGAGGCAGGGAGTTAAGGAACATTAATCCATTTATCCCTTCCTCCATGGAACTAAATTCTAAGTTTGGAAGGGCATTCATTATCACCATTTGTGGCATAACTTCCTTCATTCACCTATAAAAATACCACTCATCTAAGTGATCAGGGGCTAGAAATCATTGAATTATAGGGAGATGTTGTTAGTATGAGACTTGATTTGGTTTCAAGTATTGTAATGATGTCAAAATGTCTTGCTTCTTATGAGGAGAGGATGGGATTGAATTGGAGGAGTGGCATTTAATCAAGAAAATTGGGTTTTAACTCTTTCTTTTACTAATAAAGTGTTCAAAGCTTTTTCCATATGTTTGTATTGTTCATTGATGCTTTCATATGTGTATTATGAACTTGATTCCATTCTATGTTTAATCAACAGACCATTATCATATGCTTTGATCAGTTTTTGGCTTCTATATGTGTGCAGGTACTTCAAGCGGGTTAAGTATGGAAAGGAGCGACAAAATTTTTCAAGGGAGATAAGGAGTAAGCAAAAGCTTCAGGTAGGCTTTGTTACTATATTATTTAATCTATTGGCTATAGAAAAAGTAGAGAATGCTTTGCACTGTTTTTCTAGACTTAGCTACCAGTCTAGGGGTTTAAGTGTTTATCCACAGACACTAAAACTTCCCAAAACACCATCACCCTGCTACTACAATCTCTACTTCAACTAGTGGTTACCTCTCATCATGTTTCCCTGCATGCAAGATCTGCTCCTATGAATCTATCCCATAATAACTCACAACTGAAATATGATTCACCTGCACTCTCCTAATAAGAGGATCTACAACATTTTCTCCTTTATCTTGATGTATCTGATCTCAAATTCAAACTCAGTAAAGGTAGCCAACCATCTAGCTTTTCTAGAATTCAGACTAGTTTGGTAAAACAAATACCTCAGTCCACTATGATCACTCATCAAAACAAGCCTCCTTCCAAGAATATAATGTCTCCATATCTTCAACACATGAATGATAGTTTCCAACTCAAGATCACGAGTCATATAGTTCCACTTGTGCTCATTCAACTTCCCTTACTCATATCATACCACCTACCCTTCTTGCATCAGGACTCCACCAAGTCCTTCCTTGCAAGCATATGTACAAATTAAAAACTCCTTATCAGGATCTGCAATCTTCATTACTAGAGCATTTCTATGCAAATGCTTCAATTACTCAAAATTAACTGCACACTCCTCAGTTCGTTCAAACTTATTCCGTTTTCTCTGCAAAAATGTGATAGGATAGCCAATCCATGAGAAGTTTTTAATGAATCACCTGTAATAACATGCTAGTCCTATGAATTATCTGACTTCATCCACATTCCTATGAGTTGGCCGCTCCATGATAGATTTAATCTTTTTTGAGTCTACTAATATCCCCTCCTTGGGAAAAACATGTCCCAAGTGATGAATTTGAGACTAAAATAAGTTGCACTTTCTGAGCTTGATATACAACTTATGCTCTCTCAACAATCTCAAAACTACTACTAGGTGCTCTGCATGCTCATCCTCATTCATGGAATATATCAATATATAATCAATAAAAATTGTCAAAAAAATTTCCAAGTAAAGATGCAACACATTGTTTATCAAACACATGAAAGTGGTTGGAGCATTAGTAAGACCAAAAGGAACAACCACAAACTCATAATATACATACCTCATATAGAATGCAGTCTTGTAAATTTCTTCTTCTTTGATGTGCACCTAATGATACCCGATCTTAAATAAATCTTTTAAAACACTATTTCTCCCTTTAACTGATCAAACAAATCATCAATCCACAACAATAAATACTAGTTCTTGATAATCACTTTGTTGAACATCCTGTAATGAATGCACAACCTAAGAGTACCATCCTTCTTCTTTGAAAACAATACTGATGCAACCCAAGGTGATACACTTGGCCTTATGTATCCCTTATCAATAATTTCCTTAAGTTACAACTTTGATTCCACCAACCCCAGAGTGCTCATCTTGTACGATGCCTACATGTTGGTGTTTCTCCTTGAATCAGCTCATTAGAAAATTCCACCTCTCTATAAGGAGGAAATTCTAAAATCTATGAAGGAAACACATTCCAAAACTGCTGAAAAATAAGATACCTCTTTAGGAATTCATTATCCTATTCTTCCTTCCCTTTGACACTAGATATATGAATTGAAAACAATACACATCCTTTGTTATCATAGCTATAACCATTCCCTGTAAAATTATCCTTTCTCCATAATCATCGAGGAACTCAATAGCCTTATCATAATAGTCTACCTTGGTCTTGTGAAAGAAGAACCAATCCATGCCCAAAAGCATACTATATGATCCCCAGGAATGTACATTCATATGTGCTGATGTAGGCATACCTTTAAGCTCAAATGCACAAGATCTCACCCAATGATGAACTCTTCTCTTAGTCCTTATAGCCAACTGCACCATCCACGATTCAACATGAACTTGTTTATTCAAGTAACACTTATCCACCATGTCAAGACTGATGTAACTATAATTAAGATCCAAGATTTGTCAAAATGGAAACAACTTGATAATGAAGCTTAACTTCCATCTCAATAATGGATGCTTGATTATCATCATGCATGTTATCCACTACTGCATAAATATGACAAATACTCTGACCAACATTCCCAACTGTATATGCTTCCTAAGCACTATCAATCTAAGGCCTGCCACCCTGGTGTGACAGTCACTTAGTTTTGTGATGATCTCCACCACAAGTACAACACTTTTGTTGGTACCAATTTATGACTGATTATTTTATGTAAAAACCCTCTTTTGTTCATCATTTTCCTCTACTTAGCCTTTAAATTTCCTCCATATTCATTAGAAAATAATTGATATAATGTTATTTCCATTATTTTTATCTTGGAATTAATCTTGGGAATTTTTGTGTTAAAATTGAAAATTTCCAGAAAATTACAAGTTGTTGTAACTTCTTGTAATGGCTCCATGGTTTGACATGTTTTAGGACAGGTTGGAAAATTCAAAGACCCGGGGATTGATCCTAAATGTACAAGGATGGTGGAATATATATCCACTCTCGGATTTGAATATTATAGGCGGTCGTTCAACGCTGGTCAAACATAGCTATTTTAGTAGAAATTCCAGATTTTGTGAAAATATTTTTCTATTTTTGAGATTTTGCTCAAATTGAGGATTTGAATTAATTCGACCCCCCTTGATGTAATTGTTAGGATTTCATTAGGATTATGAGGAGTATGAAAAATATTCCTCTTTTCTGAAGATTTATGATAAATAAATCAAAAGGAGAATTATGTAGTTCAATAGTTGTTGATACATGAAAAACTTGGGAACGTAGTTTATGTATTTTTGATTTCTAGACTTGAATACAGAGATATAGTGTTGGAGTCCATATTTATGTTTCAGATCCAATAGTTGTCTTCATTTGAATTAGTCTAAGGTGTGCTTGCAAAGTGTGGAGGGCCCCCACTACAGAGCTGGTACACTTTTCCTTGAATCTTCTTTTACAATTGCATAGATAGATCTGATACTTAGAATTGTCATTCAATTCATATGCTACAATTTCAAAAAATTGGAAATTGTTAATTGAAGAGATCCACATCTGTTGTGAAAGAGTTTTGTAAGAAAACCTCAATTGATATTCATCTTGAAATTGAAAATTGTGCTTGTTATTTCATGGTTTTATTTAATCTCATAGCTTGTCTATAGTTTGTTGTTCATTAGTTATGATTTGTAGTTACAAAGCTCAATTGGTAGTTTGATAACTAAACCTTGTAAGAGGTTCCACTATTGTTGATCTCCAAAGCTACATATTTCATTTACTATTTTGTGTGATAAGTAATTAGGACACTGTTTTCCATATAGACAATTATATTTGTTTCATTTAAGTAAATGCTTAAGTGTTAAAAAGACAAAAAGAAACCTCTTGTAAAAAGAGCATTGTTGATTTTTCCACACTAAGCTATCATTTAGAAACCAAATCCTTCTAGATCTATATATACTAGATAGCGCCTCTAAGTGTACCTACTTAGGTTGACAGAGAAATTTAAGCTTGATTTACATCAGTAAGTAAGGCCCAACATTTTGGCGCCATTACCGAGGAGGTACAACTAGGAATATTTAAAAAAAATATAAAAACAATCTTAAATAAAAAAAAACAACAAAAACACAAATTTAGTTTTCATTCTTTAAGCCATGGTTCTTTATGTCTAGACCTAGGGATGAAAAAGGAAGATTCTCAAAAACCCCCCACTCAAAAACTAACCCTCCATTGGGAGAAGAAACTTTAGAGAGGATTGAGTACACAACACCAATTGGAAAAGTTACTGTGAAATAACTTGAGGAAAAACAAAGATTAGGCCAGAGACTTACTCTCGTTGAAAGACAAATCCTACTAGCTTATGAGGCAAATAAAAGACATATACCTGAGTCTTCTATAATAGGGAAACTAAAAGAGAGTAGTACAAGAATCCAACAAATTATCCTTGAACAAATTGTTCCTTAAGAATCAAAATACGAAGAAGAGATAGAAACCAGAGACAAGTCACATATCACAATGGCTGAAGAAGGAGGATTAGCTAGAGGACCCACTGAAAAATAAATAAGAGAATATGAGAGACAAATAGAAGAAAGGAGAAGACAAAGAGAGCTTGAATAAAAACAAGGAAGTGATACCTTGTTTGGAGGAAATCAAAATCCACCAGAAGAAGAGGAATCAACATTTAAATTTCCAATTAAAGATAGAGGAGAGTACATGGATGAGGAAATTAAAATAAAAAATATCCAACCTTCTGTATTGTCAAACTTTTATGGCATGGCATATGAAGACCCTGATTCATTTTTGTTTGAATTTGATATAGTATGTTGAACCTATGGATATACAGATGATGCACAAAGACTTCGAATTTTTCCTGCCACATTAAAAGCATCAACACTTAGGTGGTTCATGGGATTACGTGAACACACAATCACTGATTGGGATAATATGAGAAAAATATTTTTGAAAAAGTATCAACCTTTTTGTTGATCAAAAGACTCTAAAGATGACATATTTAGAATGAATCAACAAGAAGATAAGACCTTAGAAGAATACTTGGAAATATTTTTATACAATCTGCAAAAATCAAAACATAGAGCCATGTATACTGATCTTATTCGAACAAAATTTCTTAAGGGCATCCGGGAAAAATATTTAGATGACCTCAATCTCATGGGTAAAGGGGACATTTCTAATTTATATTTTGATGATATTGCTGACTTGTGTCAGAAGTACTCCAGAAATAGAGCAAGAAATGGAAGAAGAGCTACGACATCTAAAATCACTAAATCTGCCACCGGAAATATTACCAGAGCTGAACTAGGAAATCTGTTTAAAGATTTTAAAACATACCTCTTACACACTTTGGGAAATCAAATAGACACTCCGAAAGCAAAGAAAATACAATATGAACAAGAACAAGTGTTGTCTATATTTTGTCCTAAATGTTGAAAAAAACATGCTTTGTAAGAATGTCCTCTAGATAATGTTCAGGTCTGTGGGTTTTGTAAAAAAAATCATGACACTAATGACTACTCTAAGATGAATGTTTTGCAGAGTTATAATTTGGAAGCTAATGTAGAGATGGAGAACTTATATTTTGTGGGAGCTCGGAGACCATGGCAGGTAAGACCTCCAGGTATGTTTCAAAATCCAAATCAAGCGAATTATCAAATGCCTGTTCAAAATTCTTGGAATGTACTTATGCCATGGAAAAATTGGTTTAATCAACAACAACAATCTTATCCACAACAAGCATGGAGAGGATATTCACATCCTCAACAATTTCCTCAACAACCACCTTAGCAATATCAACAGTTATTTCCAAACCCATATCCTCAAGAATATCAACAACAATACTCTTAGCCATATCCACCACAGTACACACAAAAATACCCTCAGCAACCACTTTCTTATCAATAGAAAAATCCTCTGCAAATCTTACCTGCTCCTCCACCAATGAATCAACCACAACTACAATTACCATCTAATCAACCTCCTAAACCTACACATCTACCTTCTCAACCTGTAGCTAATCCAAATAATTGACTGGAAAGACTAGCGTACAGTGTGGATGAGGGACCATCGTACCAAATTATACCTCTACAAAACATAGAAATTAGATCTGGTCGAAATCTTCACACAAAACCTTCACCTCCACCTGTTCCAATGAAAGAGAGTTCGAATAATAAAGATGAACATGAATTGCCAAATAATAGTAAACAAGATGATTTAGAACAAGGTAAACACATTAATACAGTGCATTCACCTCCTTTTCTTGAGCGGTTAGTTCAACCAAAGTTACCCACACCTCTACCACAATTCAATGTTCTGGATGAGCTGAGAAATATGTGTGTAAAAATGCCATTTCTCCAGGAAATTAAAGATATTCCAATTTATACCAAAGCCATCAAATAACTTTGTCTTAAAGGCTTGCAAAGAAAATATTTAATCCACAAACCATTCACATTACTGGCAATTTAGCTAGCCTTATGTCAAATGTCATTTCTATGGAGAAATATGTTGACCCTGGTATACCTAGAGTTACAACAATCATTAACAAAACCTCCATTGCAAATACTCTCATTGATTTGGGAGCCGCAATAAATGTCATGGCATTGGATACAATGAATACCTTACAACTGACAAATTTATAGTCAACACCAATTGTTTTAGAATTAACAAATTGCTCTAAAGTCATTCTTGAAGGGATATTGGAATATATAACTATTTCACTGGACTCTTGGGAGTATCTAGTTGATTTTCTAGTTCTCCAGCCAAAGTCAAATTTAGGAGGACACCCTCTCATACTTGGGAGACCATGGTTGGCAACTGCTGATGCATTTATTGGGTGTAGATAAGGTAATATGATCATTTCCAGAGGAACAAAGAGAAGACAACTTACCTTATACCCATTAGCCCAAGCTCCAGTAGTAACACATAACCTATGGCTTAATGATAAATAAAATGATAGAGAAGAAATACAATCTGTTTTAAGCATCAATCAAATTTATGATATTAGGGAAGACAATAATGAAGATTTGGTAGAAATGTTTATCTCTCAACCTGGTGTTTCATAGGAATTGAGAAATGAACAATACACTTCTGCAGATCAGATATTGGCACAGAGCTTTTAGGAAACTTGTACCATATATTCTCTGAAAACATTATTTGAAGATATCTTTCCAATTAGCTCCATTACAAACACACAAATAAAGACTGTAGAAATCAGCCAAAGAAAAACACTGAACATCAGAGCATTTTTACATTCATCTCAGGAACAAAAATTTCTTGATTTGTTGACCAAATATCAAAAGGCATTTTCTTGGGACTACACTAACGTGCAAGGAATTCACCTAGAAACTTGCACTCACCATATCTCTACAGACACTAGTATTCGACCAGTGAAGCAACCATAGAGAAGGATGAACTCCATGCTTAAATAGATTGTAAGAGATGAATTGCAAAAGCTACTAAAATTATATTTCATTTACCCCATCTCTGACAGCTAGTGGGTATCTCCACTAGTGATAGTCCCCAAGAAAAATGGTAAGTGGCAAGTTTGTGTTGACTATAGAGAACTGAATAAGGCCACCCTTAAAGACTATTTTCCATTTCCATTTATTGACCAAGTTTTGGATACATTGGCTGGAAAAATATCATTTTCCTTGCTGGATGGTTTTAGCGGCTACAATCAAATCAGCATAGCCTTAGAAGACCAAGATAAAACAACATTTACCTATCCCTGGGGCACATATGCTTACAAAGTTTTACCATATGGCTTGTGCAATGCTCTGGAAAAATTTTAGAGAACAGTATTAGAAATATTTGCTGATCTGGTTCATGAATGTGTTGAGGTATATATGGATGGTTTTTTAGTATATGGTGAATCCTTTGACCATTCTTTGCAAAATATTGAGAAAGTTTTAAAATGATGTATAGAAACCAACCTATCTTTAAGAAATGAAAAATGTTATATGATGTTTAATGAGGGAATAGTCTTAGGACATCATGTTTCTTCTGAGGGAATCAAGGTAGATCAAACCAAAATTCAAATTATTGTCAAATTGCTAATTCCAACAAATTAGAAAGATGTAAGAAGCTTTATTGGTTATGCAAGCTATTATAAGATATTTATTGAAAACTTTAGTAAGATAGCTACGCCTTTGTTTAAGCTTCTTACAAAAGATGTATCTTTCAATTGGAATGATGCTTGTCAAAATGCTTTTGAGAAACTTAAAGAGAAATTGTCTACAACTCCAGTTTTGAGGGGACCCAATTGGACTTCACCTTTTCACATCTCCACTGACACATCCGATACAGCAGTAGGGACTTCATTAGGGCAAAAAGAAGATGCTTTAACTTATGCCATTTAATTCATTAGAAAAAATTTGACTCTTGTTGAACTCGACTACATAGTAACTGAGAAGGAAATGCTTGCGATCATACATGATGTGAACAAATTTCGTCGCTACATAATTGGCTATGAAGTCTTTGTTCACACTGAACACTCTGCTATTAGATACTTAATAAAAAAACCTATAAATAATGGAAGAATCACAAGATGGTTACTATTACTACAAGAATTTAATCTCACAATGCTGGATAGACCAAGGAAAGAGAACCAGGTAGCATATTACTTTTCTAGACTACAAAATCCAGGTGAAGTTGTTCTAGTTGAAGATTCATTTCCCGATGAACATTTATTTGCAATTTCAATATTAACAGCATGGTATGCTGATTTAGCTAATTACTTGTCCATAGGGAAGATACCTCCATCATTCAGCTCAAATGAGAAGAAAGGATTGATAAAAAAAGTGCAAGATATTCATGGGTTAATGGAGAATTGTTTTCTCATGGTTATGATTTAATTATTAGAAGATGTATCATCTTGAGAGGATGAAATTATTGACATACTAAAATCCTGTCATGATGAAACTTGTGGTGGCCATTTTGTAGCTAAGAGGACAACACACAAAATCCTTAGCCTTGGCTACTATTGGCCATCAATTTTCAAAGATTCATATAAGTATGTGAGAAGTTGTGACAACTGCCAACGCATGGGCATACCAACTACATCATATGAAATGCCACTGTAGCCACAAGTACATCTAGAGCCATTTGAAAAATGGGCTTTGGAATTTGTTGGACCCATTAATCCACCATACAAGGGTAAAAAGTACATATTAGTATGTATAGATTATGTGACTAAATGGGCAGAAGCCAACACACTTGTGAGGGAAACTGAGCAAACAGTAGTTAATTTCCCTTTTGAGGAAATATTTGTTAGATATGGAGTGCCTAGAGAGATAGTAACATATCAAGGGACTCAATTCACTTCTAGATTGGTTCAAGACATCACTGACAAGTACAAAATCAAACACAGAAGGAGTACACCCTACCATCCACAGGCCAGTGGCCAAGTGGAATCTACAAACAAGACACTGGAAGGGATCATGGCTAAAATAGTGGCAACAAACAAAAAATATTGGGTAGATAAGCTCAATGAGGTGTTTTGGGCTTATAGAATCACATGGAAAAGCACAACAGGGTTTACACCTTATCAGCTGGTGTATGGAAAAGAAGTTATGTTTCCAATAGAATTTCAAATACATACTTACAAATTGGCTATAGATTTAGGCATTAATATCTCTGAAGCACAACAAGAAAGAATTATGCAATTGAATCAGTTGGATGAGATGAGACAACAAGTAGTAGAAAGGACAACATTGATCCATCAACAAAGACAACAGTGGCACGATAAATAAATCAAGAAGAAGAGTTTAAAGTTGGTGACTGGGATTTACTATTTGACTCCAAATTTAAAGATTATAAAGCCAAATTTACAATACACTGGATGGGCCCTTATGAAATTCTGGAAGTTTTCCAGAATGGATTAGTCAAACTCAGAACCATTGACCATGAAGACCAAACATTTATAGTAAATGGACATAGGCTGAAGATTTACCATAAGCCTGTCAGCAAAGAAGATTTCATGAAAATAGTGACACAACAAAATGAGGTTCAGATAGTACAGTAGTCTATTGTGATATCTATGCCTTAGTCATTTTTCTACTTTAAAGTTTAAAACAAACTAATAAAAATAAAAACAATAACAGATTAGATGTGAAAACCAGACTCTAGCACACTCTAAACTCGAATTCTTACAGGAAAACCAAGGAATTGTCTGGTAAGAATTCATTCTACTTCGTTTGTACTTCAAAATAAAAGCCTTTGACTATTTTAATTTCAAATTGATGAATTGAGGACAAGTCGTATGATCAGCATGGGAGGAGAAAAGTTTGAACTTTTTCATATTTTTTCATCTCCTTAGTTTCAGAATTTCATTATAGCAGAGGAAGGAATTTGTTTTACTTTCATTTTTCAGTGGAATTTTCAATAGAAGATTGGTGTTCATTGTTTCTCAAGAAGGATTTGTTCAATCTAAATTTAGAACACATTAGCAAAAGGACCTGTTGCTTGATAAATTTTCAGAAGGGACCTGTTAAGAAGAAGAAGACTGCATCAAGAGATTATGTCATGCCTATACACATCAAATAAATCAAGAAGGGTTAAATTTCAATAAGAAAACATTTGTAGGCTGTAAGAAATTTTTTATTTTAATACTTGAATTTATTTTATTAATTTCAATTTTTAAATAGTGGTTAATGATATTTATTGATTTCAGTATCTCAATCATTCAACCTATCCTGCACCCAGGAGAAACTGCACAAGGAAATAGGAGGCTTGGAGGACTGAAGGAAGGCATATATATTGTCTATTCTATCTATGAGCAGCAGTGAGGGATTGTACTGAGAGCTGGATAGCTTGTGAGCTAAATCTTTGCGTAATCTTGAGATATTTCTGCTTGTATGATATACTCGGGGTTTTTAGCTAAGGCTTTCCCTAGAGTGTGCTTTTTTGTTCATGTGTGATTGATTTCTTCTTCATCTATTATATGTGTTCTATTTGATCTTGCTCAAAATCAATTAAGCTTTCGCAAGTTTGCTTGTAGAAGTATATCAAGTATTTTTCTTTAGTTACATTGAATTATCAGGTGATCTACAGTCAAAATTTCTACACTTAGTCATTTATCCACCCCTGCAACGCCCATTTTTTATCTACACCAAGAGAACTTCTCATGGCTCACAAATTTTGTCAATGCATTTGCAGTATTCTTCAAAGTGTCCACCTTTACCAGCAACACATTTTTGTCTTCTATCATATCCTTCACAAAGTGATACTGAACATCATGTGCTTTTGGTCTTTGAATGATAAGCAAGGTTCTTTGCCAAAAAAATTGCACTTTGGCTATCACAGTCTATCCTTATAGCTCCCTGTACTAACCCCATACTTGAACACAATATTTGCAACCCAACTGCTTCCTTGCTTACATGAGTGGCTGCCATGTATTCTGCCTTTGTAGTTGATAATGCCACTATAGATTGTTTCTTACTCATCCAGTTGATTGCACCTCCAAATAGGTTAAACACATACCCACTTTTAGATATTCTCTGATCCAGATCTATAGCCCAGTTTGTATCAACAAAGCCATCGATATCCAAAACTCTATCCAATCCTGGTCTTCCTTGGTAGCACAAACCATAATCACTAGTGCCACGCAAATACATAAAAACCCGCTTCACTACTGTCCAATTCTCATTTCTTGGTTTTGACATAAACCTGCTCAATACTCCCACTACATGTGTAATGTCTGGTCTGGTACAAACCATTGCATACATCAGGCTACTGACTGCACTTGCATATGGAACACGGGACATGTCCTCTTCCTCTTCTTGTGTCTTGGGACACTGCTCAGCAGATAACTTTACACCAATAAGAATAGGAACCTTCACTGATTTACTATCCTTCATATTAAACCTTTGCAGTATTGTCTCGACATACTTCCTCTAGTTTAACTAGAGCTTCCTCTTTTCCCTATCTCTTTTAATTTCCATGCCCAAAATATAGTTTGCAGCACCAAGATCTTTCATGTCGAATTTGGAGGAAAATTAGGTTTTCAAATTCTGGATAATTTCTTTTTCATTTCCAACCAACAAGATATCATCCACATACAAGACCAGATAAATAACACGGTCATCAATTAATTTAAAATACACACAATGATCTTCTTTGCTTCTCGTGAAGCCAAGTTCTCGTATAAATGTATCAAATTTCTGATACCACATCCTTGGTAACTATTTTAACCCATACAAAGACTTCTTTAACTTGCATACTATTTCTTTCTTACCCTTCACCGCAAAGCCTTCATGTTGCTTCATGTAGATCTCCTCTTCTAGATTCCCATGAAGAAATGTTGTCTTCACATCCATTTGTTCTACCTCAAAATCAAAAGCCGCAACAACAGATAAAAGTAGTCTAATTAAAGATACCTTGGCAAGAGGAGAAAAAATATCACCAAAATCAATTCCCTGCACCTGGAAATAACCTTTTAATACCAACCGAGCTTTGTATTTCTCCACCTTTCCTTCTGCATTTGTCTTCTTCTTGAACACCCATTTTCTGCCAATGGGTTCCTTCCAGCCGACAACTCCACTAGATCCCATGCCTCATTTTTGTGCAAAGATGCCATTTCATCAACCATGGCCTCTTTCCAGAGTTTGCCATCCTCTAAATCTACTGCTTCCTTCACACTTATGGGATCATCATCAGTAATATATAAAGCAAAATTTGAACAGAAAGTAGATGGACTATACCTTTCTAGTTGCCTTCTTTCTTGAATTGATTTTCTCACACTTGGAGTTTGTGGCTCTTCATCTTCTGATTCCTCTTTTGTTGTAGAGTAATTCTTCCTCAAGATCAAACTCTATCTTCTCAGGTTCCTTTGGTTGGACTTCATGTTTAATAACATCTTTCACCTCTCTGAACATCACATCTCAGTTGTACACAAACTTCCTTGTTACTGGGTTCCAAATCTTATAACCCTTTAAACCATCCTTATACCCAATAAAGATGCACTTTTCAGATTTATTATCCAACTTGGTTCTTTTCTCCTTTGGAACATGTACATATGCATCACATCCAAATAACCTTAGATGTGAAAGAGAGAGTTTCTTACCAGTCCATACCTCTTGTGGAGTCTTATCCTCCAAGGCTGATGAAGGTGATCTATTGACCAGGTAACATGCTATCTAACCTGCCTCTACCCAGAATTCATGTCCTAACCCGATGCCACTGAGCATGCTTCTTGCCCTTTCCATCAATGCCTTGTTCATTCTTTCTGCAGCTCCAATTTTCTCACGTGTGTATGGAGTAGTCCTTTGACGTGCTATACCACACTTCTTATAGAATTATTCAAATTCCTTGTTGCAAAAATCTCCACTGTGATCTGACCTTAACAACTTTATCTTCTTCTCTATCTCATTTTCCACCAGAGCCTTAAATTCTTTAAACCTATCAAAAACTTTAGATTTCTTCTTAAGGAAATATATCCATGTATTCCTTCAGAATTCATCTATAAATGATACATAATACACAGACTTACCCGGTGATGGATCCTTCACAGGTCTAAACACATCACTGTGCACAAGCTCTAATATTTGTTTCGCCCTCTTACCACCAGAGGGGAAACTCACCCAATTCTGCTTCCCATATACAGAATTTTCATAGAAATCAAAATCTAGAGAGCTATTACACATACCTTCTACCATACCTTTACCATGAAGTATTCGAAGGCCCTTCTCTCCAATATGTCCAAGCCTGTGATGCCATACCATGGTATTCTCTCTAGAGACCACTAGATTTTCTACTCCACTTTTAGGAACCACATAACTATTTCACCCATCAACAACAGTGCTACCTTGCAGCTTGTACAGAGTTCCAATCCAAACTCCCCGCATTAATACCAGTGATCCCCGAACCATATTACAGGTATCCTTCTCGAACACTATTTTTATTCCTGCATCATCCAGCTTGCTTACAAAAATCGGATTTCTGGCCAATGCAGGAATATGCAGAACAACCGGAAGTGTTCTAACTCTTCCACCTTGCAACTTCAACTTTACTTTTCCGTGACCAATGATTCTAGCCTTCCTATCATCCCATAAGAAGACATCACCACCATAGTATTTCTCATACTCGTAGAACCACTCTCTATGTGGAGTGAAGTTAAAGGATGCACCTAAGTCAATCAACCATGCCTCATGATATACATGTGTACTTGAAGAAGCCAAGTAAAAATCCCCACCTTCATCTGAGGTGGTTTTTGCCTCTGTAGAAGGAGCAGCATCAGATCCCTTTCCTTTTTTAGGAGCTTTAGATATACACTCCCTTTTGTAGTTCCCTTCCTTTCCGAATTTCCAAAACACCACCTTTATAGGGTTTCCTGGAGATTTAGATCTCCCTCTAGATTTAGATCTCCCACTTGATGACTTAGTTCTATTTCTGTTCTGGGATTGTCCTCGTACAGACAAGGCATCACCATTCTAGCTCTCCATATTTTTCCATCTCATCTCCTTTGTTAGCAAGGATGAGACTATTTAATCAAACTGCAAGGCAGTTGAATTGTTACCTATTGCAATAACCAAAATATCCCACGAATTTGGTAGAGAACACAAGAAATTGATGTACTTATCTTCATATGAAATTTTAATATCAATAGATAATAACTAACTTATCATAGTATTAAATGCATTAAGATTCTTTGTCACCAAGTCTCCATCTTTCATCCTTAGGTTATATAGATTTTTCTGTAGGAACAGTTTATTCACCAGAGACTTAGATTGGTACAAAGTCCCTAACTTGTCCCACAAAGCCTTAGCCATAGCTTCCCCTGATACATTCAGCAATATTGAATCTGAGACACACAATAGTATTATGCTCTTTTCCTTTTGTTCCAACTTCTTCTATTCTTCATCAGAAACTCCCATTGGTTTAGTACTTGGATCTATCGCGTTCCACTAATCTTTATCCACCAACAGATCCTCCATCTTGATTTTCCACAACTCAAAACTCTGACCATTAAATTTCTTGATCTCTATGTTTCCACTGCTTGCCATCTTCTTTCACCACTAGAATCGATCTCACAGATCTCCCACTGAACAGGGTCTATCATAGGCCCGAGTGAAACGCCTCAGCAACAAAGGCGTCCCCTTGAAGCAAAAACAATTTTGATACCAAATGTAGGTTTTAACTCTGTACAGAAGTTACCTGCATACAAATTCTAAGAATGGAAAATAAACAATGCGAGAGCATAACACATAAAACACATATACACAGAGATTTCCCCTAGATCCCAAAACCAAGACTACCAGCTTGATTTTTCATTATGTTCCTTTTAATGTTACAATACATATTTATACATAACGAAGCATCCAATACCATGGACTGAAAACCATCGCGTCCAAAACCATGGACCAAAAACCATCACGTCCAAAGCTATGGACTGAAAACCATCACATCCAAAACCATTGACCAAAAACCATCGCATCCAAAACCATTTGCAAAAATCATGCACAAAACCATAGCTAGGCCCAGCCAACCTAATATAGGGTCCAAATTCTTTTTTTCCATGGCGCTACCCTGAACCCTATAGAGTGGGACTACCCACCCCCCTCAAACCCCCT
>APFE030293983.1:58865-87996 GCA_000404065.3 Pinus taeda | reverse complement strand
CCCCCCCTCTAACCCCTCGGTTAACTACATGGGCTAGTCGTGGAAAGAATATAACACAACCAAACAATAGTCTATGCATACAAAAATATAAGTCGTCTACTGAGACGTGGTATTAATTAGTCCCACAAAACCTAAATCCCGTCTCTCGAATGGATCCATCATTAGTTGAGGCTGTAATGAAGTTTCATTTGATTGAGTAGGTTGGCCCATCCTCTGACATATGTCACACCCTTGCACACATTTCCTTGCATCTTGAAATATGGTTGGCCAAAATGAAGCACATTATCACCTGTTCTCATGTCCACAAAGTGTCTTCCACAAGTCTCATCATGAAAATCCTTGAGAATATCATAGATCTCGTCCTCCTGTTGCACAAAAAATTGTCACCTTAACATTTTGCAATTTTTGTGAGTCCATTACCACTCATAATTTCCTCCTTTGCAAGTCTTAAGCCTCAGTTCTTCATATCAAGCCTTGAAAATGAGAGAAAGCCCTCAAAAGTTTCTTAAACTCTGGTTCCGCACTTTCTCTTAGCATTACCTACGGTCCCTCACCTAATGGTCATGTTTCTTGTGCACTTGATATCTCTGTCTCTGTATTATGGGTGCGGACCCCTGTAAAAGTTAAAAAGGCACAAGTATGTTCTTAAAAGCTCACTTTCAGTCATTTCTAGAAGCTTCTGGAAGAAATCTTGAGGTGGCAAGTTCGCTCCCTTAAGGTTCATGCATCCCATACCTTAAGGAGCTAACCCCTTGATGTGAGGAGCTTATCCCTTTTAAGGAGGACTCTATCCTTTCATAGGTGTACCTGTAACCTCCTTCCTCTGCACTATAAAATGAAGCATTGGGCTGGTTACTTGAGCGGTTAAAATCTAAATATTTTTGAGGTGAAATGCTACTGGAACTTAGTCTTCTTATTTGAGATTTTATGAGGAGAGATTACATACCTATTTGATCTACATTGGAAGAGTTTAAGTCTTTTCAAAGTAAGGAGATCCCTATTTCAGACCCTGGGAAGAGCTTGTAGGTTATTCTACTTCAAAGTTAATACAAATAAGTTTGTTTTTCTCAATAAGCTGTTGTTTTATGGTTTATTTTATGGATTCCTTGATCACCATAATGGACATTATTTATGATATTAGCTATCCAGGTGCTATTTTATGTTTGCTTGTTTGTGATTGCAGATTCTCAAAAGGAAACTCTTTTGAACGGTTGAAGGATGGTTGCTACAAACTAGCGTTGGATTTAAGGTAGGGTCTAAACACCTCTGTAGATTTTATTTATGAATCGTATATGTTTAGAGAAAGATAGATTTGCTTGTCTGATTGTTTCTAGAGTTTCTTCTGATACTAGGGATATCGGTCGTGTCCGCAAGATCGATTTATCCGGCCAACAAATTAGTGACTCCGCTGGGGAATTGAATTTGGCTTTTGATTTTCCTTTGTCTTTGACTTAAGAAACTTGTTCTCGTTTCGGGTTTTTGATTGATGTGTGTTGGATTGGGTAGTTTTTAGAATATAGATTATTTTTTGTTTTTTTCAAAGTTTTCAGGGGACTGCACTTTCTATTTATAAACAGTGCAGGCATCTTTGCACTTCTCCTTTAGTACACAGAGCAGTACCGCATCTGGTTCTTGTGGAAGCCTGTGGACCCTGTGAAATTTTTTAAAACTTAAAATGTTTACTTCCAGTTAATTTTAGGTTTTATTTATGACTTTTAGTGTCTACCCAGATCTAAATGTGTTTAGACAAAAATATCTTGTGAGTAAGTTCAAATGGTATTTTTGTTTTAGATGATTTTCTAGAAGTTTTGCATGCCTGGAATGGTCTTTACTCGGTCTCTGTAGTGACTCAAATATTAGAAGCCCGAGAAAACTTAGATTACCTTGGTGTCTTTTTGTCTTCTCGATGAGTTTGACTAGGTTGTGAAATCTATCTTTTGTGAGAAATAGATTTCATTTTCTCTTTGCAAATCTTTGAACGAACTTCGTTATAAGTTTTGAATTTCATTTTTATAGAAGAAAACATATCTCGATTTTTTTGATTGATTTGTTATTCTGAACGAATGAATCCTTAGTTTACTAACCAACTAAGTAAAACGTCATAAAAAATAATTGAAGCTTTTATTCAATTAGGTTTTTAGAATTTTTTAGATCTCAAAATTAGTTTTGTAGTGTTGAGTGTTTTTTAGAAATTGTAGATCTCGTTTGAAAGAAATTGTTTTTTGTAGTTTCAAGGTTTCAAAAGGAAAGGGATTTATTGTGAGCATAATTAGTAGTCTCATTTTGAGTTTTTATTGAAAAAGACAAAGAGATTTTCTTTTCATTTACGTGTTGAAAGAAATATTTGTTTCTCAAAGAATTGCATTCTCGAACTCTTTCTTTTAGCTATAGAAATTCATTGAAAGAAAAATGAATTGTTTATCATTTTAGGTGCATTTTTTAGTGTTTTTGGAGTCGAGTCTTCACACCATCAAAGTTTCATTTCCATACCTATTGACTTAAGGAACAACCCATAAAAGTAACGCTTAATTAAAATTGATCTAGTAATCTTCTTATTTCTAGGGCTCTTATCACCAATATAGCTTAGGCTAGTATCTTGGAGTAGGGAGTAATTAACTCTCCAAGATAGTCAAAACAAACAAGTAGCTATATCCCTTGCGGTAGGAAATATATCCAATTGTAATTGATACATTCTGGGAAGCTCCTCTTAAAGGATTCAATCACGAGATCATGTCTAAAACTTTGAGACAATCAAGTCTGTTTCATTGGGAAAGATATAATATTTGGACATATTATAAATGGTAAACCTCAGATTAACCATTGTCGAGGAGCCTGGGGTCACTCGTTGGTAAACCTCGGATTGATCATGTCGAGGAGCCTTCAAGGGGATTGAGCTTGGTTACTCTGCCCTTGCGCGTAGATCGGATCATAGAATTTTCCCCCAATTGTATTTGTTACTGTTGGTAACCTTAGTGTCCATAAATTTAAGATTATTTCCTAAGGTGACGATGAAGGACGGGTCTCACTGTACCTGGAGCAGATGTCGACTAGACTCAGCTGGACTCTCTGGGGGGTTCTCTTCACTCGATATGGTTTTGTGAAGAAACTTGTGCCAATCTGTTTCATTAAGCAGGTTTTTTGGGTAACTGTTCCAACCGCCTTTTCTGTATTAAAATTCTACAACGGATTTCATCACCAACTAGTGTTTTTAGTATAAGAAGTTACTATTTGTGTGTGGTTTTAACTCTTAGATTTTTTAGGCATGTGATTCAATTGTTTGTTTCTTTAGAGGCTTTAGGTGGATTTATTGAAATTTTTCTTTGTTTGCGTGTAAGTAATTAAATATTTAATCGTGGCTAAATTACCGAGACAATCTCGTAGGCTTTGGGGGCAACCTCCTGAGTATTCACTGAGCCAGCTTGAAGGGCTACTAGCTCTTGTATCACCTAGTGACAGTAGAGTTGGGTCACCAGAAGTCGGAGAGTCATCCTTAATTGTTCATCCTGACATCGGAGTATATTTCTGAGCCAATTTCACTTTCTGAAGTTACAGGTAGTATTTCTCCTACCACTGGATTAGCTGAAGAACATGAAATTTTTGAGCCTAAAACTGAAAGTGCTCCTACTCCATCTTCAAGATTTTCTTCTCCAACTTCTAGTGGTCCTGGTTCACCCAGGGTAGGAAATATCATTACCCAAAATATTCCTTCTGGCCTCATTTCTATTGAAGAACTTGTTAGTCCGAACGAAGACATAATTATTCCAAAAAATCAAGCAACTTTAGAACTTAGGGAGCGTGAATCAATTTTCTATAGTCCTTTTAGGAGTGACGCTTGGTACGTATCATTGAAATTTTTTTTAGAAAACCCAGGCCTTAGTTTTTCACCACCTCGAATTCCTTTTCATCCAACACCCAAAGGCTATTATCCTCCATTGAATATGTCGAGATAGTCATCTATGTTTTCCCAAACTCTGGAAACATTTTTATATGGCGACCCTTCTGTTCCTTTAGGGTACTAGTCACTCGCTAGTACTTTTTCAGGAGCATCTCCTCAACCAATCGGACATGAGCTATCAACTGGTAATAATGGAACTCAACATTGAGCATAGAAGAAATTCTTATGATGTTCGGTAGTATTCCAAATCCACAACCTCAAGGTAGTCAGTTACCGCCTAGGGGGCAACCCCAAGGTAGTCAGTTACTGCCTAGAGGGCCACCTCAAGGTAGTCAGTTACCACCTGGGGGGCAACCTCAAGATAGTCAATTACCGCTTGGGGGGCAACCTCAAGGTAGTCAGTTACTGCCTGGGGGGAAACCTCAAGGATAGCACATACCTTCGAGACATTACATGCCTCAAGGTCAACCCCAGACTCAATACATGCCTCAAGGTCAACCCCAGTTTCAATATATAACTCAAGGTCAGCCACAGTTTCAGTATGTGCCTCAGGGTTATCAACCTTAAGGTCAGTACTCAAATCAAGTTTTCCAACCACCTTCTAGTCAACCATTTGTAAAAGGAGCTAGAAATGTGTCGCTTAATTATCAACCCTATGCTCAACCCGGTTATGGTCCTCCATATGCACAAACTTTTATGGGTCCATACCCTGGAATGAATATGATGTGGGATCCATCTCAAATTCAACAGACCATGCAACCGAATGTGCAGTTATCAAGTCAGCCTGGACAACCTTTGGTTGCTGGTCCAACCCAACAACCTGTCTAGCCTGCTATTCAAACTTCTACACCTGGTTCAGTTCAGCAGTCTAGGCCTAGTTCACCTCGGACTCTGCCTCAAACTACTACTGTAACTACTACAACCTCTATTCAATCCATGCATGCTTGTGGAGTATCGGTAGCTCTGGTATCTATTGTTCCTATATTAGTGCAAAATCCTCAAGCCTCTTTACCACAGTCAGGACCTAGAGTTCAGACTTCAGTCCAGATGCCTGCAGGACAAGCTGGTCCAAGTACGGTTGTCACAAGTCAACCATAATTCGCTTATCAACTGTACCAGGGACAGTATCAATTTGGTCCTACTGTACAAAACCTAGTCTATCGATATCAACCGTACCTTAGCTATACTTATCAACAACCTTAGCAACCTCAATTTGGTTCGGTTAATCCTGGTTTCCCAGGAGGTTATAATATTCCTAATACAAATCCAATTCGAGGTTATCCTGGATATCATCCTCCTAGGGCTAGTCTTTTTACCCAAGGTTTTCATGACCCTAACCATCAGTTACCATTTATTGCAACTTTGGATTTACCTGATTTGTCACACCTTATGAACGATCCGATTTACTATCTTCTGTATTTGCCACCAATGTGTAATAAGTTGCTCAGTGATATCCCGAAGTTCGAGGGTAAGTCAGGATAAGATCCATCAAATCATGTGATGACTTATCATTTTTGGTGTGCATCTAATTCCATCATTGATGATTCAATTCACTTACGTCTTTTTCAATGAACTCTAATTGGTCTTGCTGCCAAATGATACATTGAGTTACCACGAGGCTCTTTTTATAATTTTAGTCAGTTAGCCACTTCTTTCTTAACTCATTTTCAATTGCCTATCAGATATGACAATGGCACGGAATTTTTAATTTCATTAAAACAATCAACGCCCACATATATTTTTGATGATATTCATGAATGGCAGCGTAGACGGCGTTTGGTGAAAGTTTTCATTTTGGATCAAATTTTAGCGGAATGGTTTGTGAGATCATTATTACCTAAAATCATTGAAGATGTAGCTAAGGCAGGAGTTGTTACTGAAGAGAAATTAATTTCTCAGGCTCAGTACCTTGACCGCATCTATACGCGATCAAGTACTTTACATGAAAAAATCCCCGATCTTCTAAAACATGGACAAATAACTGCAGCTCCTTTAGGGTCTCATGCCACTGATGGTATGATTGGTTCAGTTAGTACTAAAAGCAAGACGAAACATTCAAATAATTCTTCTCCTATTATAACTTTATTAGATTCCCCAACAGGAGACTCTTCCATTGAAATTCTTGCCGATATCCATGTCGTAGAATCATCTACGGCCAAAACAAAATCTGGTGGTAAAAAGAAGGGAAAGAAGAAAAACAAAAAAAACTCAAAAGAGAAAACAGATAAAAATGATTCTACTGATGAGAAATCTAAAACTTGCTATCCTTGTCTCATTTGTGACGAGGATCATTTTACTAAAGACTGCCCACATTGAGCCGAGGTTTCGAAAATCGTTAAAGGTTCTCAAACACCTACTGTCTTGAAGGATCCTTTTCCCTAATCAAGATATTAATATGATTGGTTCTTCCTCAAATGCCTCAGAAGAAACCATTATGATGATGTCTCATGTCAGGATTGTGACGCGATTGCAAGATTATGGTAGTAAAAATCCTGTTGGTGGTAAAGAAGCATAATATTCTAATTCAAACCCATCATTTACAACTCCTCCTAGTTCTGATCCACTACAGATCGAGAAACCTAACCTTGACTTAGTAATCAAACCGCCTGCTAAAGGTATACTTTGGAAATCAGCTTTTAATCCACATGTGAGAGCTCCTCAGAATTATAACATTGTTGAAGACTTAGCTATTTCCCCTTAAGCGATGTTGGCTTTGGAAGTGTTGCAATCATGCCCAGCACAACGTAAATTACTATTGTCTGCTATAGGAGATTTTGATATTTAGGATTTGAACCTAATAGTCTTCTATTTAGAGAATAGTACACCTCACCTACCTCATCAAATGACTTTCCAAATTCCCATGTTAGTAAAAAAAAAACCTTGCTTTCGAACTATGATTGATGAGGGAGCTTCTACGTGTATTATGGCGATCTAGTGTTGCAGATCGCTTGGTTCTCCCATACTCAATCAATCTCTGATGATTCTAAAGGCTTTTTATGGCCAAGGGTTCCATCCTTTTGGTAGTTTGCAGGATTTACCTATAGGGGTCGAAGGTAAAACTGTAAATCTAGATGTGGAAGTGGTCGATGCCCCTCTAGATTACAACCTTCTCTTAGGTCGCAGTTGTTCTTATGCTATGACTGTTGTTGTTTCATCAGTCTTTCGGCTTATCAAGTTTCCTTATAATGGAAAGATCGTCACAATAGACTAGCTGATTTATTTTTCATCTGACCCAGCCTCTTTAGATAGTATTTGGCATGTCGGTAAAACAATTATCCCTTACAAGGATGTTGGGGTAGGTTTTATTAAAGATTGTGGTTTACTAGGAACTTTTTCCTTCCCTCCACCTAACGTATCACCTTCTATTGCAACTATTCATATGATTTTGTCAAACACTATTTCTTTCAATGATCCTTGGATCGTACCTTCTGATTTCGAGATGCATTCATTTGCTAACACGATGCCTTTGAGTCCCTTTGAAATTGCATATTAGGCTGTACAGTCATTTTCTGACTCTTGTTCAACTGAAACTGATCCAATGAATGTGGTCCATGGGTGTTATAGACATATTTGGGCACTGAAACCCCAATCACATATGTCCATAAACCAAAGGCTTCTAAGTCCCTAAAAGTGTTGTTTCATACCCTAAAGGACAAGTTCAGTTGATTACATCATCCCCCAGAAGTTCTCCATGAAAAACAACTCAGAACTGGTCAAAACTGGATCATCTCACTTGCTCCATGGTCAGGGTGCAATGCATCGCACCTACTACACACGGGAGGTGCAATGCATACTAAAAACTCCTTCTATAGGGTGCGATGTATGAGAATAGACAAATGGCAGAGATAGTTTGCTAAGTGGACAATCAAGGAATCTTCTAGAAACTTCTCATATGACACTTGCCTCTCAGAATTCACCTAGGGATGAGTAAGAGATCAATGAAATCTCCAAGTGGAACCAAGAAATATCAGTGGAATGACACTAATCAAAAATCTAGAGCTGACTCACACTTATACAAATATCTATATATGGATCCCTCATCCCAGAGATCTAGAGGTTGGAGGCTAGAATTTTGTATCTTGTAAGGAAGTGTTGTTGGTCTCTTGGTGGAACATCATAGTGTTGAGTGATCTAAGCTTCTCATGAAGTGAAGAAGGGCTTTCATGCTGGGAGGATGTCTTTGGGTCAGATCAATGGGTTGTAATCCTCTCTTATACTCTTTCTACTAATAAAGCTATTTGAGTTTTCCTCCACATTCTTGTATGTTTGATGATATATGCATTTGTGTGGTCAATATATATCTGGTCCTATATTTTTTATGATTGTAGATCCCAATCCTTTGAAGGTATTATGATTCTTTGAATTTACAGGTACTCTTTGAAGTGGGGTAAGCAAGGAAGGAGTGGAAAATATTTGTCAGAGGGGAGAAGGAACAAGCAAGGAAGCAAGCGAAAGATTGAGGTTGGTATTCTTTGCTCCTCTCCTATCTACTTCTCATAAAGGAAAATGAAAGTAACTTTAGTTTGTTTGTTTCTAAGATAGCTACCCATCTTAGTGGGACTAGAAGCTCTACATGGACACTAGATTTCCCGATAAAAATGGGGAATCACTTTCCATATCAACATCAGCTTCAACAACATTTTCTAATCCTATTCACACTGATGAGCAGATTCGTGAATTTTTTTCTATTGATGATTTTCCATGGGAATATATTCATCATCGATCTTCGTTTTTACCTGAGCTTGATCATTTTGAAAATGATTTTTCATATATTTTTACTATTGACTATGTCAAAGAACCACAGAATCCATTGCAACATCCTGATTCTGAGTTAAATTTGGGAAATATCTCTCGAATGGTTCTTATTGACATTTCAATTAAACCCAGAATTATTGAAAATATTCATATAGGTGCTTCCTGTACGGATGATGAAATCCAAACTTATAAATCCCTATTTCAAGAATTTTGCGATGTGTTTTCTTGGCCATATGAAGAAATGCTAGGAATCAATCCATCAATTGTTGTCCATGAAATTAAAACTTACTCGGATGCTAAACCTGTCCGGCAACGTTTGCGTCAGATACCTCTGAGAAAAGCCATTGCTATTAAAGCTGAAGTCGAGAAATTACTTCATGCAGGTTTCATTTATCCAATTATTTTAACAGATTGGGTATCAAATATTGTTCCTATTAACAAAAATCAAGGAACGATAAGCATATGCATCGACTATAGGTATATTAATCAAGCTTGTCCTAAGGACAATTATCCAACCCCCTATATCGATCAAATTATTGATGATTGTGCCGGCAACGAAATGTTCTCTTTTATGGATGGTTTTTTTGGTTACAATCAAATCAACATACGCCTTGCTGATCAAGCTAAAACAACTTTCATTTGTCCATGGGGGACATTTGCTTATTACAAATTACATTTTGGATTGAAGAACGCTTGTGCAACTTTTCAAAGGGCTATGTCTTATGCATTTCATGACATTAAGCACATTGTGCAGCCTTATCTCGATGATTTACCTATCCATTCATTACATAGAGCAGATCATCTCACTCTTTTATGAGCTATCTTTATGAGATGTAGGCATTATCGAATTAGGCTGAATCTAAAGAAATGTGTATTCTATGTATAAATGGATCATTTACTGGGATTTTTCATTTCAAAAGCTGGCATTCGTGTTGATCCCTCAAAGGTTGAAGCTATCGTCAAATTACCTCCTCCTTCGACTCTTCACCAACTCCAAAGCTTGCAAGGGAAAGCAAACTTTTTACGTCATTTCATTCCTAACTACGCCGAGATAACGAAAGGTTTTACCAGGTTGTTGAAACAGAATACTCCATTCTTTTGGGATGAGATAGCCGACAAATCTTTTGATGCCCTTAAACACGTGTTAACCCATGCGCCATTACTGCATCCTCCCAATTACAACCAGGATTACATTTTGTACCTCGCTGCTTCTCATTCCACCATTGGGATGGTTTTAGTTTAGGAAAATGAATTCAACAATGAACATGTGATTTACTATCTTAGTCAAAGTCTACATCTGACCGAGATTAAATATTCACATGTGGAGAAATTGTCCTTGGCAGCTGTTCAAGCTATCCAAATATTTCGTCACTACATCTTATTACGCAAAACCACGGTAATTTCTGACTGTAACCCTATGATGTATATTTTGACCAAACAATTGCTAGGGGCAAGTATTCCAAATGGATAGTTATCCTACAGGAATTTGACTTGGAATTTGAAAAATCCAAGGCAAAGAAATCGTTGGGTTTTGTGGAACTGATGTGTGATTTCCCGCGTACTGATACTGAAATTGTGGTGGAAGAGTCCATTGCGGACGAATCCTTGTTTCTTATGAGTACTATTGATCCATGGTATGGAGATATTATTGTTTATCTCCAAACCCAATCTTTTTGGCCTAAAATCTCACGATCTCAGTGACAGAAAATACGTTTCCAATCCCAACAATACAATATTATTGGTGATACACTCTATCATCGCGGGGCAGATTCTGTTTTCTGACGTTGTCTAACTCATGAAGAAGCTAAAAAGGTTCTCAATGACTATCACTCTGGGGCATGTGGTGGTCATATGTTTGGGTATGCCACAGCCCAAAAGATACTACGCGCTGGTTATTTCTAGCCATCCTTATTCAAAGATTGTATCTACGCAATGTGGAAATGCCACAATTGTCAAATTTTTGATCGTAAGATGCATGCTCCACCCGCTCCTTTCCACCCTATAATTGCCATCGGCCCTTTCACAAAGTGGGGTATCAACTTTAGTACATGTAACCCTCACTCGGCTGGGGGGAATGCGTATATCATCCTAGCGGTAGATTATTTTACCGAGTGGGCCGAGGCAATGCCTACATTTTCGGCAGACGACAAAATTGCCGTAACTTTCGTTTTCAATCATATAATTGCTAGATTCGGTGTTCCTCAAGCTATTATTACTGATCATGGAAGTCATTTTCGAAACATCATGATGACTGAATTGATAGATCAACTTGGCCTGTGTCACGATAGTTCTACTCCATATTACCCACAGGCTAATGGTCTGGTTGAAGCTATCAATAAAGTTCTAGTCACTATGATCCAATGAATCATTGGTATTCATAGGTCGAATTGGCATAACATGTTATTTTCAGCACTTTGGGCATATCGAACCTTAGTAAAAACATCAACTAGTTTCACTCCTTTTCAACTGGTCTACGGTTTGGAAGCAGTGTTACCGATTGAATGCGAAATTTTGTCATTATAATTAGCCATAGAATTACTCCTAGCCACTTCTGAAGAGGAGAAACGTTTTTGTACTTAGCTCAGCTAGATGAGAATCGACGCAATGCTGCATTAGCAATCTAGGCTCATGCAAAATGAATAAAAGCTCAGTATGACCGAAATGTTACACCTCGTAATTTTTCGGAAGCAGACCTAGTTTTACTATACGATCAAGCAAACGATATGCTAGGGGTTGGAAAATTTGTACCTATGTGGCATGGTCCTTATACTGTTAAGTGAAAGCTAGCAAAAGGGGCCAATGAATTGGTATATTTTGACGGTGTCTCTTTGGGTAAACTGAGAGATGGGCTTTATCTGAAGAGATATTATGCTTAAATTTTGGTGTGGAGATTTTTGTTAGATTATTTTCTTTATAGCTAGTGTGTTTTAGATTAGGAATGTGTGCCTAGTATAGAGAGTGCTTCTATTATTATTCCTGCTTATCTTGATTTTACTCTTGATATTGCAGATGTCGACGTCTCTTCAAACATACATTGGTTTTGCTGATGGTGCTTGCCGTAGTACACGGAACATTTCTTCCACAGCTTGGGTTATCTATTCACCCTCTGCTGAGTTAGTATCTATGCATGGGGTAAGCCTTGGTGAAACAACGAATAACATTGCAGAGTATAGTGCAGTGATTGAGTTATTATCTGAATCCATCTCATTTGGGATTCAGAGTTTGATTGTTAGGTTATATTCTAAACTCATTATATTACAGCTTAACAAGGTTTATGCCATTAGAAATCTAGTGTTATTAAGATTATTTTCGAGAGTTCATCTCTTGGAACGTGAATTTGATTAAATTGAATATCAACATATTCCAAGACATTTAAATACATTAGCAGATGCAGTTGCTTCTCGTATGATAAATAGACATTTGCAGTAATCAAAACAGTAAAATTGAAACAAATTCACTAACATGTTACATAAGATAGCCAGTAATAGTGATATATCATAGCATATAAGTGTGTCAAAATATACATCGTCTTCGATCATAGGTTGAAAAACACCTTATGATCAGCAAAATGATAGTACAAAAAGACAAAAATGTCATGTGAGTATAAAAAAGCAATCATCCTATCCCTGGTGATGATCACGATAAGAAAACACTGCTCGGGCCACCCTACAAAGGAACCTCCTGAAAGGTCCTAGGACCCCAATCACATATCGATGTAACCTAAGTGGGATATCATCTATGCCAATCTCTGGAATATCCACTGTCAAACACTCTAGATGATTCTCCAAATCGGTCAGGATCTTTGTAGATCGGTCTTGTGGGGCTGGTACTGCTGCAGCTGGGTGTCTCCTCTCATAAGGTTGGAGAGCAGCTGGTTGTCGTGGACCCACATCTGCATTTAAAACTTTTTATTTTCAGTTTTGGAAAATTTAAAAAACAAAAGAAATTAGTTAAAACTTTTAAAGTGTTGAAAATGATTTTACCTGAATCATCCCACTGCTCTCCTGGTGGAAGAATCATGCCTGGGTCACTGCGATAATCCATCCCAGCTTATGGAAATTCCTTAATCACAAAAGGTTGGTTCCTCAACCAACGAAAATACTCAGGCGGAAATCGAACAACCTCTGAACCCTACTCAAGATGACGAGCCATCACTACAACCCAATGCATTATCTTAGGCTCTCGAGGAAGACCAGCCTTAATAGAAAGTTGTTGTGGGACTAGCATAGGAACCCTCTCTAGACCAAAACTCACAATGAGGAAACCATATCCAAAGTTTTTTAGTTGTCCGTTCTTTGCTCTAGTTAGTTGGAATTTTACATTCGCCAACATAGCCTCACACCAGTTGAAGATGGTACCTCGATAACAGTCTACTGCCATTTGCATCTGGGATCCGGTAGCTACATGCAATGCTGCACTCCCGCATAGTCTGGTGATAGTGAATGCAATAACCTTAAGTTTAGGATGGTCGATAGTTTTAATATCTATTTGTTTGTCCTTTGTTTGATCATTGCAAAACTCCAATAGGAGACTAGCGACAGACTAGCCACCTGGCCTAGTCCTAAAAAAAGATAATTGTTCACCTCTCTTGGGCAAACAAGTCAAGAAATATATGTCCTCTAGCTCAATTTCGAGCCGGTGGCCACCAATCATGAAACATTGGTCTTGTATGGTCCACTTGTCTACTAGCCATTGCAAGAAGTCTACTTGGGTCCTCATGCTTGGTATGGCCCAAAATTTAAACAGTTCGCATGCTTTCAATGCCCGTATTATGGGTGGATGATTTATTGCGACAAGGTCCACATTCTCATGCTCGCGTTCCCAAAAAACAAGCATTTTGTATGTCTTATAATGCAAAAATGACATATAAGAATAGTTTAGTTCGAAAAATTTTGGGCGGAAATAAAGAAATTTGAATTTTTAAAATCTATTTCGCAGGGTCCACACCTGCTGGTTATAGATAGTGCATAGGTTCGCACTCATCGCAAGCAATAGGTGCAGACCCAATAGGTGCGGACCCAAGACTTTTTTCTTTGTAGGAAAAATTCAAGGTTCACAGGGGCCGCATGTTGCACCTGCAGACCCCCGCGAGCGATTTTATAAACCAAATTCTCCTTAAAAAATCAATTTTAAAGCCTAAAAATGAAATGTAAACGGTTGAAATGCGAGATAAGGATGATGTGGATTACCTGGAGCTAATAGTTTTCGATTGCAATGGAAGGATTTTCCACCATCTTCACAGGAAGTTTCTTACCCAAAAGCTCTCACTTCTCACTCTGAAATCAAATGGTAAAAATGAATTTACAAAACCCTTTTTATAAGCTTTTTTGAATAGATGAATTTTTAATTTATTTATTTTTCACTTTAAAAAGGTAACTTTTTGATACATTTTTAATTATCTTAAACAAGTATGAGTAATTTTTTTATTTTTTGTACAGAATATTGGATTTTTCGCAAAAAATTGATCATTTTCAACAAAGAGCATACTTTTTCACTTTTTCGGACTCTTCCAAAATTTACGAAAAAGAGAAATATTGGAGTCCTCTTTAAGCTCTTTTCTGACTTGTGAAATATGAAAAGATTGCTGAGTTTTTTCTTTTTAAACTTGTTAAACAGAATTAAAAAGGCGGTCCACTTACAACGCTTTTCTGACCGTATAAACATGAAAAGATTGCTGGACTTTTGTCGTTTCAAGTTCGATATTGGTTATAAAATGACATGTCTTCGATCGCTTTTTTACCTTTTCAGATTAGAGCCACTAATTATGAAAAGTACTCCTTGATCATAATGGTCAAGCGGTTCTCTCAAGCATTATTTTATACTTTTTCGGGCTTGAGGGACACAAATTTACAAAAAGGACAGCCATGGAGTTTTCTTATGTTTTTCTTCTGACTTCCTAAAATTGAAAAACACCGAGTTTTTCCTATACTGGATTCGCTAAAATTTAGCAGTAAAGGACCTGTTCAATTTAAACAGGAACGAACCACTCCTTCTTAGGGTTTGAATTGTAAACTAAGTTGGACTCATCTGAAGGATGAGCTTATAAACAAACAGATGTTATCCTCCTCTAGCTTGTCAAAAATAAAGAGGCACTTGCCAGAAATGGTGGGGGAAAAGAGAGAAAAATGAACCTGTTTGTTACACTTTGTGTTTTAGAAAAGCAGTTAACACTCTTGAACATGACACTTTTTGTTCACCTGGGTTGGGAAATCCTTTTCCTAACAGCTAATCAAACCATATTGAAAGTCTTCAGTCGGTTTCTGGGTATTAGCTTCGGGTCAATTGTCACCAAACCATCTGCAGTGTTGTTATGTGTTCAAAAGGTCAATTCAAATAAACCATTCATTTGAAAAAATATATGTCATCCATTTTGACCATCCCTGAGTTAGTCCTTGCTAATATGTTTCTTCAAAACTTGATCTATGATTTCATGTTGTGGGCTTGCCTACGACAGCTTGCTTTCTATCGACTTCAGCTCATTATCTGGAAAGATGATCTAGAAATTGTCAGTACCTTGGAATCTGCATGCCTTAATGGTAGGTTTCTTTCCTTCAATGATAGGTTGCATCATTGACCTTCAATCAAAGGATTCTATGACATATTCGACATTAGCTCATTTATTCACATTTCATGGATTGTACTAAGTACTTCGACAGCCATTGACATTATTGGTGGTTTCTCTCACACTTGTTAACAGTTCACATCATTCACTGGTAATCAAGTGGTTTCTACCATGTTCGTCTTCGACACATTCATTCACATGGATAGAATCGTACTAGTTCGGAAAGCAGAAATCAAGACCTTGGATCTAGTTTCTACCATCCAAGCTACGAGGAATTTTGTTATTCATTATATAGTATACAATTCATAAACAGAGGGTTGTGCCCATACTGTGTCTACATATTTCTACACTATTGATGTATTACAAAATCATTCCTGTATCAGAACAGTTTAGTCAATTTTCTAGTTAGTTTTAATCTGAGTATGGGAATGCCTACCCCAGTGATGATATGTTCACATATATATATTTTGCATTGAATTTTTTTACAGGTTTTGACTGGGGTGTCCACAGGCTGATCCTTGAAATGATAAAGTACTTCACTCTTCATAGATGACAAAATATATCTTCATCTATTACAAACTTTGCACTTTAGGGGGAAATCTATTGCACAAAAAATTGTCACCTTGACATTATGCAATCTATGTAAGTCCATTACCACTCATACTTTCCTCCTTTACAAGTCTTAAGCCTCAATTCTTCATATCAAGCCTTGAAAATGAGAGAAAGCCCTCAAAAGTCTCTAAAACTCTGGTTCTGCACTTTCTCTTAGCATTACCTACGGTCCCATCCCTAATGGTCATGTCTCCTATGCACTTGACTACTCTGTGTCTGTGTTATGGGTGTGGACCCCTGTAAAAGTTAAAAAGGTGCAAGTATATTCTTAAAAACTCACTTTGAGTCATTTCTAGAAGCTTTTGGAAGGAACCTTGAGGTGGCAAGTTCACTCCCTTAAGGTTCATGCATCCCATACCTTAAGAACGTAACCCCTTGATGTGAGGAGCCTATCCCTTTGAAGGAGGACTCTATCCCTTCATAGGTGAACTTGTAACCTTATTCCTCTACACTATAAAATGAAGCATTATCTTGGTTACTTGAGAGGTTTAAAGCTGAATATTTTTGAGGTGAAATGTTGCTGGAAATTAGTCTTCTTATTTTAGATTTTATGAAGAGAGATTACATACCTCTTTGATCTAATTTGGAAGAGTGTAAGGCTTCTCAAAGTAAAGGATATTCCTGTTTTGGACCCTAGGAAGAGCTTGTTCAACATCAAGGCTGAAAAGGTTGTAAGGTTCTTCTACTTGAAAGTTAATACAAATAAGTTTGTTTTTCTCAATAAGGTGTTGTTTTATGGTTTATTTTATGGATTCATTGATCACCATAATGGACATGATTTATGATATTAGCTATGCAGGTGCTATTTGATGTTTGCTTGTTTGTGATTGCAAATTCTCAAAAGGAAACTCTTTCAAACGGTTGAAGGATGGCTACTACAAACTAGCGTTGGACTTAAGGTAGGGCCTAAACACCTTTATAGCTTTTATTTATGAATCACATATGTTTAGAGAAAGCGAGATTTGCTTGTCTGCTTGTTGCTAGACTATCTTCTGATACTAGGGAGATCAGTCTTGTTCACAAGATCGATTTATCTGGCCAACACCTCCCTCACAGACCTCCCATATTTCTAATCAAAATTAGGCACTTTTCTGAATGATTTTTCACTTTTATCTAGGAGAAAGGTGATGGGGAATCCTTCTTGAAAAAATGAAATTGAAAATGTTTTCATATGAAGGTGAATAAGTGGATACCGCAAAGAGATATTCATATCTGAAAGTGTATTCAGTGAGTAGATTATCAGTAACATTAGTCAATCTAAAAACAAAATCTGCAACAACATTATCTTTCCTAAGTCTATCTACAATAGTAATATCAAATTCTTGGAGTAAAAATAACCACCTAGTAACCTTGGCATTAGTAATTGGTTTATTCATTAAAAGTAAAAAAGTAGAGTGGTAAGTATGCACAAAATTTTAGTAACGAGTAATGTAATGCCTAAATCTATTGATAGCACGAGTAACAACAAGAAACTATTTTTTTGTTACCTTATAATTCACCTCCATAGGGGTCAACTTATTACTAATATAGTAGACGACATATTGTCCTTGCATGACCCCAATGGTTGTATAAGAAGAATCAATGGAGATGTGAAATGATAGGCTCCAGTTTAGTCCTCATAGAATGGGATTTGTTGTTGCACATATTTTTAGCTCAACAAAATCATTATTACACTTGTTAGTCCATATAAAATCTTTATCTTTTGTTAATAGGGAAAATAATGGAAATGCAATCTTAGTGAAATATTCTATAATTTTTTTGTAATAACTTGTCTACCCCAAAAATCTACGTACCTCCTTTTGCATCTTAGGAGTGGGGATTCTTAAAATTACCTCAGCTTTTGTTGGATCAACATGTGTACCTGTAGTAGAGAGATAATGTCCTAAGAAAATACCTTTAGTCATCATCATGTGACACTTTTCAATACTAAGATAGAGGTGGGTATGTTTACAAAACTCAAGTACGTTTTTAGTGCTATTTAAGGCTTCATCAAACTCATCCCCAAAGGGGTTAAATTCATCCATAAATATTTCCAAACAATGGTTAAACAAGTGAGAAAATTTTCCTATTACTGCTCATTCGAAGGTTGCAGATGAATTACAAAGTCCAAAAGGAAGGACCTTGTTGGAGAGGTAAATCCCCTCTACGGATAGAGGCGATCCCTACTAGCCCAGAATGGGTCGAGCAACAATCAAACAATGCTATCACGCAAGTTCCTAATTGCAAATAAAAGGTAGGTGATGAAGACCTACTTGAGTTCCAATGCTTTCGTTTGTAGAAGAGATATCGCCCACGTTCGTTTGCCTTGGCCGGTCACAATCCTCCACTATCCTCGTGAATGGACACCTGCACACACAAAGAGAAAAACACAAACACAAGTGTGAAATCTAATATATGCAATTATACATCAGTCAGGAAGGATATAATTCAACATCAACCATTACACGTACAACGAGAATGGAACCATAATGATAGTCATCTATTATTAATAATCAATAAAGGAGAATACAACCAACGTCGTGACGTCAAGTCCTCCTTTGGCTGGGTGCTCAGCTACATAAGTCTTGAAAAGCTTGAAGGGATGAGGGACAAGCTCTCTCTCTCTTTAGTGACAAGGTCTCCTTACTTAGGTAAAGCCTTATGGACACAAAGAAGGCTCTTGCAACTCCAATCTCTTGATATCTTCCTTTCAGCACAGGTATTGCCACTAGAATCAGAACTAGCCTGCTCAAGCCATGGAGACAAGCTTTTATAGAGAAAAGGGAAGAGATAAGGTCAATCTCAACAATAATGGATTTGGCTTCATCACTTTGAAACTTCCATGGAATGGTGGCAAACTACTTCCCATCCAAGGAGATTCGAAGCCAAACCATCCTCACTTAACTTGGATGCAGTTGGTGAATGAGTTGGATAGAACTTTCGGAGGTTTAATTAGTTCAAAACTTTGCCCAAAAAGGTTGGCGCGGTTGCGACTCTGGGACAGAGTGCTAATGGCATGCCCTTTCAATATGATTTTCCCCATTGGCGCGGGCATAACACAGTGGACCAGCGCTAATGTAAAAAGGGCTATTTTTAAGGGCAAAGAGCAGGAGATGTCTTCAGGGCATATGTAGCTCATGTTCAGAGGTGAATGATGCAAGTGGTTTCAAGTCTTGTCACTTCTCACAAGCCCCGGAATGAGTCCTCCAAGATGCAGGAGAGGGGTAACAGGGACGGTGACAAACGGTGACAAATTACTATGTAACAGATGCCCCCTAAAGCACGAGGCCTAAGAGAGAGAGGGGTGAAGTGCTTTACAAGACCATGCGTGACTAAAAACACTGCCGCCGGAGAACCTATGAAAAGAAGTACAACTGATATCTTCAAGTACATGATATATGTGGCATGGGCGCAGCCATCCATGACAGAGTATATAGAACTGGATCCCATGCATGGATGCAGCCATCCGATGAGGATCTATAAATGGACTCAGGTATGGTTGCAGCCATCCAATAAATGAGTCATGTAATGATTACAATAATCCACAAAATGTAGCCCGGATTTCAATATGCACAATCTGGGGTCTTGCGCTCCAACTCGACCCGAACACAGTACAAGTTCAAGCATGTGAATATAGGAGTCGAAGTCAAACATGCATGAACATTATCTGATTACCAGTCAATGATGAAAACTGTTAACAGACGCGAGAGGTGCCACCAATAATGACGATGGTACTCAAGGTACTATAGGTACAATCCACGGCGTGCGAATCAATGAGCCGGTGTCGAACACCTGTAGAATCATCCGATCGGAGGCCAATGATGAAAACCTCTCGTCGAATACGAAGAACCTGCCATTGAGGCATGTAGGCTCCAAGGTACCTGAAGGGAGTCTCTAGGTCGCCTTCTTGGATAATGAGCTGAAGTCGACAGGAAGTGATCTTGATCGAAGGTGGGCCATAATGTTTCCCACATCATTGACACGAGACGGAGAGAGACAATATGTTTTCTGTGAGATATCGGAGGGAGGTTGAGTATTCTTGCAGAGGTGAACTTCTCTTGAACATATCGGCGGCACAACGACGGATTTGGGAGTATTTGAGGTCAAATGATCAGGGGTCATGATGACAAGACGATGAACAGATGAAAGGTCAAATAGGATAACCCAAACCCATGGAGGAAAATGTGAAGCGAGATGAGATTTCCCCACCCAGACACGAATGCAGAAAGTGCCATGTTCAAGAGCGACATACTGCCAATGACGACGATTACGATTCCTTTATTCCCCCACCATTTCTGGCGAATACCCCAACTATTTTTGGATGGAAAGCTTGACGGGGATAGCATATGCTTGAGAGGCGTCATTTCGACGGAATTCGATGTCATTGAATTTTAACGAGCCTGACAAAGGAAGAACTCGGCGTCTTTTCATGTTTAGAGAGTTTGAAAAGACAGCAAAAAGAAAACTCCAGGGGTGTCCTTTTTCGTAAAGTTGTGTCTCTCGAGCCCGAAAAAGTATAAAACGATGCTCGAAAGAACCGCCCGATCATTTTGACCAAGGAGTACTTTTCGTAAGTAGTGACATCGACCTGAAAAAGTAAAAAAGCGATCGATATCACATCGTTTCGTTCCCATTAACGAACCTGAAACGACAAAGGCCCGACGATCTTTTCATTCTTTATACGGTCAGAAAAAGAGTTTAAAAACGACCGCCTCTTATTTACGTTTAACGAGTCAAGAGGAATAACTCGGCAATCTTTTCACGTTTAGCGAGTCAGAAAAGAGCTAAAAGAGGACTCCATAGTGACTTTTTCATGTTTTTACCGAGTCCGAAAAAGTATAAAATACAACTTGTTTCACCATCGAAGTTGCATAAAAGACTTGTCGCTGCACAAGAAGCAAACATAAAACCCATTTTCGACCAAAAATATATTAAAATATTCAAAAAATGAGTTAAAAAGCTTATAAATAGGGTGAAAATGTAAAAATAGAATTACTTTTACTATTTACGTCTTGAAGAGTGAAAAGGGTCTGTTTGGGAAGCAAACTTCAGGCGATGAATACAACCAATCCGTGCAACCATTCGCGATCTCGTCAGCTCCAGGTAAGAGGCGCTTCCCTCAGCTCCATTTTTATACTATTTTTGATGCATTTGGTTCCTGATTGAGCCCCAGCAAGGGGGATTTTCAAATTTAGGGCTTCGCCCCATTGGCGCGGGTATCCGACACGGACCTACGCTAATGGGGTGAAATACCCAAGGGCGCTGCGCCATTAGCGCGACTGTTTTAAAAACAGTCACGCTAACCGCGCGACCCAAATTTTCTCTTAATTTTACCCATTCAATTTGAAATTTTCCCGGATTATAATTTGTCCAATGTTCTAATGAAGGTAAATTTGTCCTTGTGGGTGCAGGAAACAAGTCAAAATGGTAATAGAATGGAAAGAAAGAGAACATGACATTGTGGATGCTTTGGCAATTGAGGATGAGGGGTGCATGAATGCCCTGAGGGATTGTGGCCTTAAAAAATTCTTCCTTACATCATACATGCGGTCGCAACCTGAGTTGCTTCAGTTTATCTTTGATGCTTGGGACGTGGACGACCAAGTGTTTTGTTTACGGAACCAGACCTTAGAGCTTGATGTCTCTGATGTATACTTCATCACGAGACTGTCACGGAGAGCGGCAGTTCCTATTTTGACCGACAGTAGACCTTCCGGGGAGAAGGTTGGTGAAGTAAAAGCTCGAGTGTGCCCGGAAGCACAATTCAGGAAGCATAGTGCTAAGGTGTTAATCAACACCATCTGGGATTTGACTCTGAAGGCCATTCTCTTCACCATCACACGTGCAGCTGGGGTAAAAGCGCCCCACGAGGCCAGCAAGAACCACCTGATACTCGCGATTGAATGCCTCAGTCCGACCATCTTTAACTGGGATGCAATTGTGACTACTAATATCAAGATGCAGCTCACAAATTGCAAGAATGCGGATATGAAACAATTTGCATATGGTTCGATCATGGTATCATTCTTCCTGGAGTGAATACCACTCTTCCAGATCCAGAGAGCCATGGTGGCAGATCCATTGCCACAACAGCCTAGAATGGCTCGTTGGCCAGCACTGATGCCCAGAGGAGGAGGAGGCCAGGAGATGTCATGGCAACCTGAGTTCTTCATATGGCTCCATCGAAAGCTGATTGTGATCCAGGATTGGCCTTATGCAGGAACCAGTTTCATGGGGGACCCAGACCTTCCACTACCAGAGGGGGAGGAATGGGAGGAGGAGTTAGGTATGAACTGCTTAATTTTGATGTTTTTCATTTTTTTTTCTTTTTTAATACATGCCTATTCTAATGATGATTATATGTATATACAGATGTGGGCCCAGAGCGACCAACTGGCCTATCCCCTACAGCGCGGAGAGGCCAACCTGCAGCCGACTCTCAGGCAGGGGGTACCGTGGGGGAGGAGCTAATACAGAATCTCAAGGGGCTTGCCCAAGGGAATCCCGGTTATGCCAGATTGGCAGATGTGCCCTTTGCATATCAGAGGCACACAGTAGCGGTGCCGACTCACGTCCATCGTCTGCTGAGACGATTGGTGCGAGCGGTGATGTGCTATCATGAGCACCACCGTGCTTAGAATCCTAGGCTTTATTTTCTGCATATTTTTTGAGAGACATGTGTCTCAGATGTACGGAGAACACAAACTCTATCCAGACATGTACCTTTATGTTTTGAGCGCCTCAGTGCGCCACACGATATATATATATATATATATATATGCATGGTGTTATGGTTTATTGTATTTTATGCTTCTTGTATCATGTTGATTTACATATTATGCAAATGTCTGTCCAATACTTAGCTAGCTAATGCATCGGTTACTGCATTAAGTCTTCTTGGAATGTGATGATAAGTAATGTAATCAAAATCTCTTTCCAATAACTTAACACGTAAATACAACCTTAAAATGTGATGATCTCTGACGGAATATCGTCCGTTGAGCTGGTGGAATACAAGTTGAGAGTCTAAGTTTACAACCAATGTGCGGATCCCGAGGTTAATTTCCTCGGCCAATAATTCAATTACATCACTATATTAAGCCACATTGTTTGTTGTACAACCCAGACACACCCCTTGAATATCTACTAACTCACCATGAGGATTGTAGATCACCCATGCTGCAGATGACAGATTGCGAGTACTGTGGGAAGCACCATCAGCGAAACCAACGTAAGGTGATCCAAACATTTGTTCAAGAAGCAAAAGACACAATAAGTGGCAATCACACCGACACACTGAGATAAAAAATAAATAAACATGCACACACAACACACTACTGAAAGCATACGCATGTACAGAAATAAAGCGCGCTCGTGATACTCAGTTCAAGTCAAGCCCTTTTCAGGGCTTTGCCTTATCGCACTGTTGCATAACCGGCCTAGATAATGTAGGAATCGCTTGGCCTGTTGTATAAAATGATCAACGGCACCGATGATCTGCCCATGCCCCTCGGCCGAGTGAGGTTTACAAGCTAGAGGATCGGTGCCCCCTTTGGCAGAGGGACCGAGGGTCGCAACAGAGTGCAATGAAGGACCAGAGCGAGAAGAGACCAAACCGAGTGAAGAAAGGTTCAGAGGTGGGAGGGAGAAGAAACCCATGAGGGTAGGGTCTTTGAAAAGCCCGACGCCCACACTCTCAAAAGGAATGGAGGCATGTTCAACGAAAGGTGCATTTCCCTCAGAAGAGGAAGCGAAGAAGGAAAGTTGGTCCACCGTGACAATTTTCCCTTGGTGAGGGAAACGAATGACACAGAAGAGGGATGAAGCGACGGCACGCATGGCATACGTCCAACTCTAGCCCAGAAGGAGGTTATATGTGAGATTCGCATCAACGACCTCAACTTCTACTTCCACGGTTTTCCCTTCTAAGGTGATTGGCAATCGTTGAAGAATACCATAAGGACGGGATTCTCTCCCATCGAATGCTTCCAAGGTTGTCGGAGACTGGCTCAGAGTCGGAGACCCGATTTCTTTCCAACAAGCAATAGACATAATACAAGTCGATGCACCCTCATCAATAACTGTACGATGAATCATTTTGGAATTGATGACGACCTGGATGAGAAAAGCGATCTGATGAGGCAGTCTAGGAACATGGCTCTCGAGGTCGAAGGTAATCAGATCCGAATCCGCCGGGTCGATGCCACCGATGGCCGATAGCAGGGACTTCCTCTGGGGGGGGCAGCTCTGGAGAACTTCTAAGGTGGACATAGCCGACGGAGCCTGCGCTAAGTCCTCTACGATGCTATAGTGCTGGGCAGCATGAGCATTCGGATTGTAAGAAGATCACCTGAGTACTCCTTTAGGAGGGGGTCGGATTGTTGTCTAAGTACTCGGTCTCTCGATATGGAGGGGACCAGAGCTGGATGAAGGAGCACTTGAGGGAACCTTGGGCTCCTTCTCGACAGACGACGGATACTCCCTTGCTCGAGTCATTACATGAACGGGAATAGATCCGGCCATGAAGACTTGGGAACCGAAGGGAGAAGAAGACGGATCAGCCACCATTTGAGTTTGCTGAGAGGGAAAAGGCTCTTTAAGAACTGCCAGGAACCCCAGGAGCACCTTTTAACAAACGACTAACTTCAGACCACCTGGGGTGGTCTTTACTATAGTGATCCTCCTCACAAATGAGGCAAGGATACTTGGGTTTGCGCTTAGCTCCTTCCTCGGCTGGAGGTTTGGAGGATTCCTGTTTAGGTTGCTCAGATTTATTTTTTCCTTTCCCCTTTTTCTTTCCTTTCGAGGCCTTGCCCGCCATGGTGGACTGGACGGCGTTGACCTCGGAAGTATTACCATAATTTGAAGCACCCTGAGAAGTGTTTTCATTAGAGGCACTTTACTTTTGCTTCCCAGGGTTTGAAGATGATTTTTTAGAGGCCGGGTTGACAGAGCCAATGACTCCATCGACAGATGACTTCGACAGAGCCTTGGATGTACCGGGCCTCGGTGCGTCCGGCAAATACTCATACAAGGTACCAGACTGAGAGTAAACTAAGTCCAGGTACTGAGCGCGCATGATTGCTTGCTCTTCAGTCACACAGGCTCATATAGCAATGTCCCGTGCAATCTTAGGGGCAAAGGAAGTCGTGAACCAGTCGGTAAGGAGTTGATCAGGAATCTAAAACTTGATCAACCTGCGACGCCTTCTCCATTCATGTATATGATCGGAGATATGTGTGGCTGTATCCTGCTTAAGAGACGTAAGGAGGTGAGTCCCTGTCTCGTACCGAATGGGTAACTGAAAGTGAGTAAGGAATGCCATGGCCAATGGATTAAAATCTTGAAATGATGCGCGGGTCAATTCAATATACCATTTAGCAGCAGAACCACTGAGATTCCTCTGAAAGAGGCAAAGTCGAATCGAGTCATCGAGCCATGAATTAGATGAACACCATAAGTGATACGTCATTACATGAGCTTGAGGGTCCTCTCCGGCTTTTCCGTCAAATTTGGGACAATCGATAGGTATCTTAGTTGGAACTGGTGGCCATTGTGGATTATGTAAAATGGGATCATTTGTTAATTTCAACACATCGGGCAGTTCCAATGTCGCTAGAAATGGTAGGTGCGGGTTGAAGGACATTTGTCCGGGATATGAGGTAGGGCCAGAATTCCATCCAGTTCCTGTTTGCCCCCACTGGCCTTGTCCCGATGGACCAGGTCCAAAAGGGCCTTGTCCAGAAGGATTTTGTCCGTAAGGGTTATTTCCAGAACCAGGTGGTTGAACTGGTTCTGCCCCCCAGCGCCCCATTGGTTACCATACTGCCCTGCAGGTTGTTGATAATTTTGATAAGGGTTTCCCTGCGGCTGCTGGTAATTTTGATACGGGGTATATTGATTTTTCCCCTGGGGTTGCTGGTATCCATACTGAGCCTGGGAACCAGGCGACATTTGATGAGAAGATCGGGATTGATACCCACCTGAATACGGAGGTTGGGATTGGTACCTGCCTGAATGAGGAGGTCGGGATTGGTACCCGCCTGAATGTTGGGCCATCTGGCCGGAAGGTTGTCCTGGTCGGATTTGAGAAGGCCCTGCTTGCCCAGAAGGTCGAGCTTGCTGAGCGAGGGGCTGCCCTTGCGCAACCGAAGATTGTCCTTGTAGACCGGATGGTTGCTGAGCGGTGAGCTGGCCTTGCTATGCGTAAGGCTGACCACCTTGCCCAGAAGGGTAGCCTTGTTGGTTTCCAGGTTGACCTTGCTGACCATAAGGTTGTCCCGGGTTCCCATAGGGTTGCCCCAAAGGGTAGCCCTGTTGGGGTCCAGGTTGTCCTTGCTGAGCATAGGGTTGTTCCGGGTTTCCAGAAGGTTGCCCACGATACGTATAAGACAGACCACTAGAGGCTAAAGGTTGTCCCTGATAGGGTTGTCCTTGCGGGCCTCCATGTTGACCTGGGTAATTCTGGCCATAATACTGCTGCCCATGATTAGGCTGCGAGTAAGATGGTTGACCCTGGTAGGGTGGTCCTTGAGATGGCTGTCCTTGACCCGGATGGTACTGGCCACTGCCATATTTGACAGTAGCCCAAGCCACGTTCAATGGAATTGAAGCCTCAACATAGGGCTCTTCCGGCAAGGAGGTATACAAATAATGATTGATAGGATCATAATAGGGGCCTTGCCCGCCTGGGTTCTGGACATTGTGCAAGTACTGGGAATATGCCCCCCCTACTGACATAGCATTAGAAGGAGGTGGGGCACCACTTGCGGGATGGACAAATCTAGTAGTATGTGTCGATTGACCACTTTTTACTGGACCTCGAGATGGGCCCGCAGTAGAAGTGACAGCAGAATATGTTGTAACGACACTAACAACTGGAGTTGATGACGCGACACAGATGGTCGGGTTGGTTGGAACTACTGTAACAGCAGTATGGTGAACTTGGGAAACAAACGGTCCTGTGGTAGGGACGATGTTTTGATCCCACATAGAAGAGGAAGCTGCAGAGTTCATAACATCCCTCAGAGATCTATAGCGCACCGGCACCGTGATACCGAGAGGTGTAACGGTGTAGGGCGTAGAGATGACCGGGTTTGTAGCCGAAATGGGAGTATCAATAATCGACATAACGGGCGTCCCACTCGACATAGGAGATGTATCCTCCATGTCAGAAGAAGCCAATGGAGATGCAACACCAATAGGAGTAGTGGGAAAATCCTCTTCAGAGGGTTCCCAAACAGGGTTCCAAAACAAGTCGTAAAGCTCATCCTCTGGAACACGAGAGTTCAACGATTGGACACTCGGAACAATAGGAAGAGTGTCACCACAAACCGGTGTTTCAGGGGCAACAGAAGATGGAGACCCTTGGTCACTTGGGACAGGAGACGGGATCGATGGATCTGCCAGGATGATCAAACAAAGACCCTAAGCAAACTAACGATAAGAGACCCTACTCAAAACTAAATGCAAACAAGATCTACCAAGGTGATTTTTATCGTGGCCGAATAAATTTTTATGACATTAGGACACAACTTGACCTTTTCATGTTTTAAGAGTCGAGAAAAGGACGAAAGATGACTCTAGTCGCCTTCGAATGTTTAAAGAGCCCGAAGTGACAGATGCTCAATAGAGCCTTTTCTTTTACAGAGACCGAAAAGGATCAAAAAGTGACTGCTCTGGAGAAACTAGGCAAGGGGTTTACCAGACAATCCGTAAAACTGCTTATACACCTTGGCAATCGTATGAAAACCAAGGACTTTCCGTACTGCGGTTAATCTTCCTGAATGTTGTGTTCGGTGCGTTACGGCTTGTAAGGCGGCAGACACGGCTTCCTATGGATCAAGGATGTAAACCTAGTGGAGTCTCCCCATATATATGCGACGGTACGTGGGAGCCCAAGTCCAAACTATACCACAATCGAACCACACCAGGAGGAATCACCCAACCTTAATGTGAGAACAAAAGTGACTAGGTTTAATGACGCCGGAGCACATCTCTAGCCTAGACCTCTAGAATGTTTGCGTTATGTTCCAATGCGTTTTTAAGTTGATTCGGTTTATTTTATGGTTTATCTTTGGTTAAGTTTCGATTTCAGGCCCTATCGTATGTGATCTTTCACAATTGCCTAGATGCAAGCTATATGCCAAAGAATACCATTTCGTTCGATGAATACGAACTATGAGAAGGTTAAGAATTTTCAATCAAACAAAATGAACGCAATCAATCAAATACCCTAATGCAGCTAATGGCAAATAAACAAAACTTTTTCTTTTCAATAATACAAATAACGAAAAGTTCTATTCCATTAACTATTGAACGCAAAAGAGATCATTTGATTTTTTTTTTCAAAGGCACAATGCACTAGAATGAATTTTGAAAGATGATAACACTGAGCAAAGAGGCAAATTCACTCAATGAAGACACAATGAAATCCCAAGACACTAACACAGTTCTCCAAATCGAAAGGAAAACAAAGGCTTTGTACGAGCTATGTGATCTAAGCTCAAACAAGGCTAGAATGAAATCCAAGCAAGAAAGAGCAAGTTAGTCGGAAATCAATCAAGAAACACTTCAACAATTACTGAATAGGTGCGAAAAGCAATCACAAAGTTAACTAGACAATCAAAGGACCCAAAAGCTCTCACGGGAGGCTCAACACACATAGCCACTAGATTCCCTAGGGTTGAGGTGTTAAATCGATGGAAAGAGGCAAACACCCGAAGGACAAAGGTTGAGAACCAGTCAAACAGGGCTCAAACACACTCCAATAACTGAAAAAGACGTGGCAAAAAGAAAATCCAAGCTCAGAAAGCAGGGAAACGAGTGGATTGAAAAACTAAGAGGCCTGGCGCGACTGTCAAGCTGCAACTCGCGCTAAGCAGGGAATGGCGCGGGTTGTCAGTTAGCAACAAGGGCCACTAGCATGACTGTAAAGGGAAAAGCCGCGCTAACAAAGTTTGCCAATTTCAAAAGAAAAAACGCAGCCCAGGGCTTGGGTCACAATCTCTAGGCAAGCCAGGAAGCAAGGGGCAGCAAGAAATTCAAATCCAAAAGCTTATCCAAGCAAGTAAACAAGAGAAAACCAAAGAGGCAAGACAAAATCCAAATTGTTCAGTCCATAAACCAAACCGGAGATCGACTGAAGCAGCTTTGATCTACTTCACTACTGCAAAGCAATAGTGTTTCGAAGGCTATCTGGTTGTGCTTCAGACTCTGTCTAAGTTTACAAATTGAACAACAAGCTAAACTCCCCAGTGGAGTCGCCAAATTGTTGGAGAGGTAAATCCCCTCTACGGATAGAGGCGATCCCTACTAGCCCAGAACGG
>APFE030293983.1:29295-55840 GCA_000404065.3 Pinus taeda | reverse complement strand
CCCTCATATATAGTGAGGGGTTTCCTTCTAGGGAAAAAAACCCTAAATTAAACATAACTTCTACCATTAGATCTCCGCTTAATGAACGACCCAGATTGGCTAGAAATTACTATACTTTTACAAGGCAATTTTACATCTATTCTTAGCTTTGGGGGTGTTGCCCCCGAAACAATGGTCACAGCCAACCCCCACTGGATCTCCCCTGCAGTGAATTTTTATGGGTGGCATTGCCGCCCCATTTCGAACCGGGGTCCAATGCAGCGATACCTTTGAATACAGAAGATAATCAGGCTCCACACCCAACAAGGACTTGATCAATAAAATCTAGTTAGAAAATGGTCTTTTTTAGTGGATTTATTAAGATCCATATAGTTAATAAATAATATCTACTTTCCATTCTTTTAGGGATAATAACAAGTGGAGATACCCATTGACTATTAGAAATCGAATAGATGAAGTTTGCATAAGTTATTCCTTGAAAAAACTCTTCAATCTTGGATTCATTCTTTGCTGAGGTTGTCGGAATGACCAAGATATTTCCTTTAATAAATATAATGAGTGCATAAACTATGATGGATACCCTTCATGTCCTTATAATCCCATGTAAAGGCTTATTTATTCTTTCTCAGTAACTACAATAACCTCTCTTTTTGCATAGGGGATAAATTGAGATTAATATTTAAAGTCTTTCCAAGTTCTATCTCCACTGGAACACCCTTAAGACTGAGGGTCGTAAGTATTTCTTCTATGATAGGATCATCATAAGTCTTCCCTTGTTTAAGTAATATTTAGTGTTCTTGGACAAATGCCTAACCCTCTAGATCTAGTAGCAAGTCTAGAAACAACATACAAAGTAATCTTAACCTTTCCTATAAACAACAGATAAAATAAGAGAATAGAGAACCTACTTTTAGCTTCTGCTCGTTCCTTATCTCCCTTGACTGATTCCATTGCTCCTTCCTATACATAAGTCGCTTGGGAAGTACCTACACAATTATAGAAACAAAAACCCATCAAAGCATAATGATATTGATCTATTGCTTATAAATAACATGGAATCGAAAACATGATAAACATATAAAAGAGTTAATATATAACACAAGCATAAGGGAAAAGTCTTGAAAACTTTATTGATAGGAGGAAATATTACAACCCAAATGAGCTTGATCCAATGTCATCCTTCCAATTCAATCCTTCATCAGCCTCATGAAAAACAAGACACTCCAACACTATGACAATACTTGCACTCAATTATAATCTCATATCACCAACATCTCCTTACAACTCAATATTTTTTAGCCCAGATCTCTTAGATGAGTGATCTATTTATAGGTGAGTGAAGGAGGTTATGCCATCAATGGAGGTAATGAATGTGTTTCTAAATTTACAAATTAGTTCCATGGAAGAAGGGATAGGGGATTGATGTTTCCTAATTCCCTTTCTCATCCAAATGCGAACTCAAAGGAGGAGGTGGCATTGAGAAATTTCTAGAGGGTTCCAATGGATAAGGAATCTTCAAACCCTCATGGAAATTTTCCCAAATTCACTCAACGCAATCCAAAGAGGTACCAATTGTTGGAAATAATACTGAGAGGGGGGGTGAATCAGTATTATCAAGTCAAATATTCCTTTTTCAAAAACAGAGTGTATACGCTACTTCAGTTAGTTAAACCCACGTATATACGCAACTATGCAGAAGGAAAACCACGTATACAGAGCAAAATTTTAATTTACTTAATCTTTCTGATGATAATTGTTAATCATTGACGCAAAATCAAATAACCAGTAACCAGAGACAGTGAAATAGAGCAGAAAGACAATCACACACAAGAACACAAGATATAAGGTGGAAACCTAATGTGGGTGAAAACCACCTGCTGTAATTCATCTCTATCTTTTCTTTAATTTAGAAACTTGTTTTTACAATTGTACTGATGCAGTCCTTCACCAGTACGCAGGCTGCAACCTGCAGAGAGCTACAACCCTCTCTTGTTTTCCAGACTCTCCTGGAAGGGAGCAACAACCCCCTTAGCTCTTGCACTAGCCAAGATACTAGTACATAGGTGCTGGCCTACATAAGGCTACAACCTTCTCTTTCCTCCAGGGACCACGTTTCATAAATTTTCAGACTGGATCCATGAACATCAATCAATCATCAAGAATTTCTCTATCAACCAATCTCCTCTCCACTAAGTAGATCTGAATCAAATAGATACTTCTCTGACAGCTGTACCCAAAACACAGTACCAGAAACCACATACCAGAAAAAAGAACCCAGAACGCAGCAGCAATATCACATTTTAAAGCATATACGCTATTTTATCAGCCTGAAACATGCGTGCATACACTTTTGCGTATGGAACAACCTGCGTATACGCGCTCTTACTTCACTGAACCTGCGTGTATACGCGCCTTCGCTTCACTGAACCTGCATACAGATCTATAAGGGATAATTCACCTTTTCAGATATTCAATCACTGATTAACCCAGGTTATCAGACTTATAGATCAAGCATGCGCCACATATAGCAGATCAAAATCATACAAAGATACTATCATTCAAGCTTAAAGATTATGACCCATGAATAGAACTTATCCTTCCTTTTGTGCTAAGGTTCCTCCTTCATTCAGATCCAGATCACCCAAATACCAATATGCCAGCTCTTGCACTTTATCAGATCTTCAATAATAATTCAGATTTATTTGCCACATGATCTCCTTCCTCTTTTATAGTCTTAGGCCTTCCTTAATACCATGGTCCAAAACCATAACATTTCAATACCATGAACCCAAAACTAGGGATCAACACATTTGACGAGACACCATGGTCCAAAACATAGGTTCAAAAACCAAGAACTAACTACCATGGACCAAAAGTATGATCCCCAACATATACGCACTTTTGTAATGTATAACCCGCGTGTATACGTGTCTTCGTCTCGATGAACCTGCATATATGTATGTTTCTTCTTTCTGAGAGCCTGAACTGAGATCGGTTACCAATGATAGTTGCCATCAAGGACAACACTTGTGTCATAGCTCCAAACCTGTGCCATAATGCCAACACTGAGTGCATTGCATAGCACCCTGTTAGTGCATGGTTTGCATTGCAGCGTACCCTAATGAATGCCTACCTGTGCTAATCTTCTTAGAGGTTGTTTTTGGATATTTTAATTGATGGAACTTCTTTGGAAGTAAGGAATTATGATGACTAACTTCTTTAGGGCATGTAACAACTGTACTAGGGGTTGTTGGGCCCTAATAATATCGATCTATAATGTGGGGTTGATGTGCCCAATTGGATCTGTAACATTTGACCCTTAAAGCATGAAGTCGTAAATATATATATGTCAGGTGAAATGCTTTATCACAAGGAGAGGTTGTCTCAAATGAAAGGTGACCTGCATCAATTACAATACATATATCATGAAAATTTGATTTTTCTCATGAACTCGCTGAGGGAGGCATACCCATGCTTAGCTTATAAACTTTCATTACATGTACAATGGCCTTACATTTATGGTCAACCATTCATGGGTCTATATTTTTAGACGACTATATTTGTAGGCCCATGAATGGTTGACCATAAATGTAAGGCCATCGTACAAGTAATGAAAGTTTATAAGCTGAGCATGGGTATGCCTCCATTAGCTAGTTCATGAGAAAAATCAAATTATCATGATATATGTGATGCAGGTCACCTTCTGTTCGAAACCTCCTCTCCTCATGATAAAGCATTTCACTCGACATACATATATTTATGACTTCATGCTTTAGTGGGAAACTATTATAGATCCATTTGGGCACATCAACCCCAAATTACAGATTGATATTATTAGGGCCCATCAACCCCTAGTACAGTTGTTACATGCCCTAAAGAAGTTAGTCATTAGAATGCCTTACTTCCAAAGAATTTCCATCACAAAACATCCAAAAATCACCTCTAAGAACATCAGCGCAGGTAGGCCTTCATTAGGGTGCGCTGCAATGCAAACCATGCACTGACAGGGTGCTATGCAGCGCACTTGGTCCCTCTTTGGCCTGTGCTGAGTGAATTTGAGCAAATTTCCATGAGGGTTTGAAGATTCCTTATCCATTGGAAGCCTCTAGAAGTTTCTCAATGCCACCTGTTCCTTTGAGTTTGCATTTGGATGAGAAAGGGAATTAGGAAACATCAACCCCCTATCCCTTCTTCCATGGAATTGATTTCTAAATTTAGAAAGGCATTAATTACCTCCATTGATGGCATAACCTCCTTCACTCACCTATAAATAGATCACTCATCTAAGAGATCTGGGCTAAAAAATATTGAGTTGTAAGGAGATTTTGGAGATATGAGATTAGAATTGATTGCAAGTATTGTCATAGTGTTGGAGTGTCTTGTTTTTCATGAGGTTGATGAAGGATTGAATTGGAAGGATGACACTAGATCGAGCTCATTTGGGTTGTAATCTTTCCTCTTATTAATAAATTTTTCAAGACTTTTCCCTTATGCTTGTGTTATATATTAATGCTTTCATATGTTTATCATGTTATTTATAAGCAATAGATCGATATCATTATGCTTTGATGGGTTTTTGTTTATGTAATTGTGTAGGTACTTCTCAAGTGACTTAAATACAGGAAGGAGCAACGGAACCGATCAAGGGAGATAAGGGATGAGCAGAAGCTACAAGTAGGTTCTCTGTTATCTTATTTTATCATACATATATCATGAGAATTTGACTTTTCTAATGAACTAGCTGAGGGAGGAATACCCATGCCCAACTTATAAACTTTCATTACATGTAAAATATAGTCATGTACGGATATAGGCCCATGAATGGTTGACCATAAATGTAAGGCCATTGTACATTTGATTTAGTACTCCTGAAAATATCGCAGCCTGGTTGGATGAAACTAGATCTGGGGTCTTCAATATCGTTCAATCTTTTACTGAAGTACAAGTCTAACCATATGAATAGATGTTCTGAAGTTGAACATGGAAAGACATCATTTAATTACCAGCCAGTGATGTAAGCCGTTAATAGACGCAAGAGGAATCACCAATAATGAAAATGACTCTCAAGGTACTACAATACATTTTGTATGGTGTGAATAAATGATTTCATGTCGAACACCATAAAAATTCTTTCAATTGAAGGCCATTGATGTCAACCTATTTCCGGAAGTGAGAAACTTGCCATTAATGCATGCAAGCTTCAAGGCACTGAATGGGTGTTTCAAAGTCAACTTCTTGGATGATGTGCTGATGTCGACAAGAAGCAACTTGTTGCAGGAGGGCCTTGATATATCCCACATCTATGGCACAAAACAAGGTAAATGATTTTGGAGATGAGAATCGACTGACGACAAAAGGTTCAGGAATGGCGATCATGAAAATGAAGGTTTACGGTATTGCAAAGGATGAAGTTTTAACTAGATGACTTCTCTTGAACATATCGATGAAATTGAATGAATTGGCAATATTGACTCAAAAAAAAAGTGATGGATGGTGTGACAGACCATGAGTATGATAACCATCGAGCAAATAACCCAACCCAAATAGTCATGGAGATGAAGTGAAAGTGTCATGTTCAAGAGCGACTTGTCACCATAAAGTTTTCTTGACTTTTTCCATTTCCCCCAGTCATTGCTGACCAGTACCTCTTTATTTTTTATCAAGATTGAGGAGGATATCATATGCTTGTTGTATAATTCACCCTTCGGGTGAACCCATCGCTATTTGATGCTTTAACGAGTCTATCGAAGGTGAAACTCGGCCTTGTCTAGATGGACAAGCTTGTAACTATTTGATGTTTTTAACGAGTTTAACGACAAATACAACTCAGTCCTTTTCATGTTTAGAGAGTTTGAAAAGGGATGAAAAGGAAACTCCATAAGTTGTTTTTCGTAAAATAATCTCTCAAGTTCAAAAAAGCGTAAAATAATACAAGAGATATGTCATTTCCAATCCTTTAACGGGCCAGAATAGACAAGCGTTCGATAATATCGTATTTAGAGAGTCTAAAAAGAGTTTAAATAGGACTCTATTTTAAGGAACGAGTGGTGTCTAGGGTAGCAACTGGTTCCGGTGATGTTGGAGCTTCTCAAAACATGTTGATTTATGTGAAGAGGTTGGCTAATAAGACCACTCATTGCAACTGTCCCTCAAAAAGGGTAAAACAACCAAGTGAAAGCGCATGATCGGCCAAACGGATGGTGGTAATGGGATGAAAAAAACCAACGCTCATCTGATGAAAGACGTTGATAGAATGGAAATCACGAGGGTTAAATTAGAAATGGGTTCATTTTTAGACAAGCTTGAACCATAGGGAACTATTCTTGGATTCAGTTTCATGTTTACACAAGCTTGAAATGAAAAAAACTATGCTTGGATTCAGTTTCATTTTTACACAAGCTCGAAATGAAAAACTATGCTTGGAATTGGTTTACATGCCCCCAACATGATGAAAGGGAGAGTCTCCTGTAACCAGATGGAAGTCGCTGCAGTGAAGTAGGACAGTTATCCAACACCTTTTTGGCTTCGTCCAGATAGGGACAAAGGTGAGGGAGGTGATTCCCTTCACATAACCTATAGGGAAACTTAACTTTACCAGTATGTTCATGCCCCCCAAGCTTCATTTCATTCACCTAAGTAGCCTACTTGTGGCTATGAGGTAGATGGAATGAAGGTTCACTTACGAGATCAAGTGAAAGACTCGACTGGGATTTTACGAGATCTAATCAAAGACTCGACTTGGAACTTTGCTCCAGGGGACCTTGTTTCATTTATTAATGAGCTTGACACAAGACAAGGAACTCTGCTAAGATTCCTTGTTTCATTTTTTAGTGAGCTTGAATCAAGACAAAGAACTGTGCTTATACTCTTTGTTTCATTTTTTGACGAGGTTGACACAAGACCAGGAACTGTCCTCATAACCTTGGTTTCATTTTTTAACGAGGTTGACATAAGACAAGGAACTATCCTCATTGATATGCTTCATTTTTTAATGAGGTTGACACAAGACCAGGAACTATCCTCGTAACTTTTGATCACAACTCATAAGAGGTCATGAAGGAGAGATCTACTTCCAATGCCCCCAGTACATGATGACAACATCACTGAATTGATCATCAGTTCATGTAGGTATGGAATAGGTTGCCACATAATTAACCCTTGGCGGGAATGATATCATTGGTACAAAAGGACTATTGAGGGAACATGACTAGGAGCCATATTTGGACCAGGAAATGAAAGCTGGTCAATGGTGACAATTCTGCCTTCATGCAGGAAACAAATCACTTGAAAGAGTGTTGAAACAATAGCTCCCATGTCATAAACATAGTCACGCCCTAGAAGTAAATTGTAATATAAAGGGCCTAGGACTACCATCACATTTAGATAAATGATTTTTCTGCCCAAAGTAATAGGTAACTGTGGAAGGATCCCTAATGATTTACTGGTTCCTTTGTTAAAAGCTAACAGATTTTGGGTAACTAACACAAGTGGTGGTGAACCGAGCACTTTCCAAGTAGTTGAGGAAAGGATACTCAGGGATGAACCTTCATCTATAATAGTGCCCGATACAATCATATTACAAACTTATACTATGGTCTGGAAAGGTACATAAGAAGGAAGACAAAATCTTGCTAGTCGATTCCAATCAAAGGAAGTGACTAGACTACTTGGACGGGGTACCATAGAAATGGGAGTATTAACCCCTTGAGTTACGAGAACTAGAGGATTTTCCTCCTGTCTTGATGGAATAGGAGGATTGCCCCCAAGCTCATTAGAATCTAAAGAAACAAAAAGAACTTGAGTGGTATCATATTCACTCTCTTCGGGAAAAGTACAATTAGCTGAAGGTGAAATCAGGTCAACTATTACCTCGACCTATTGATTTGGGTCGGGTATAGACTCATAGGATTCACTTTAAAAGAGAGTGGGTTTGACCGACGGTTGATTTGAGTCAGTCAATTCATCAACTAGTGAAGGATTTAGGGAGAGTTTCCTGTAACCAGATGGAAGTCACTGCGGTGAAGCAGGACGGTTATTGAACACTCTTTTGGCTTCATCCAGATAGGGACAAAGGTGAATGGGGTGATTGACTTCACATAACCTACAGGGAAACTTAACTTTGCCCTTCTTTCCATGAACTTTACTACCACTAGTTGATGGTGTGTCACGAATTTGATCACCATAATTTGATGACACAGGATGATGTGAATGGGAAGACCATTCCTCTAAGATCCCAGGAATATCAGGACAATTCCGAAGAAAATGGTCTCCCGTACAAGGTTTACATGGATATCGAACTTTGTGAAGCTTGATGGACAATTTCTCATCAGATGTTGCATTTAAATCAATGGCTGCTTGGTTGCCCCTCTGCTGAATTTGCTTCTTCTTCTTCTTCTTCCCTTTCTTCTTCTTCTTAGCCACCTGGTTACTAGTACCAATACTTTCACCAGGCGAAGAGGAATAAGGGGAGGAAGAGACAACCAAGGAAGAATGCAAAGGGTCTACTTTCGGATCAACTGGATGTTGATTTGGTCCAGTTGGAGGTGTACTCGATTGCGAAGAAATCACGAAATTTTGAAGCAAGGAGGTTGAAAACAACCATACTCGCAAGCCAATGGTAAATCCTAGAAGGGACAATGTAGCCATATAAGGAGTACCAATATTTCCTAAAGGAGGAAAATGACTACAATTCCCATCAAAAGGAATTCCTTGATCAGTGGACTCCGGATCTGTCGCCATATGTTTCAACCTAAGATGAATTACGGAATGAGTCAGGAGGATGTTATCCGCAGTCAATTAATTTTTACAACACTGGAACACAACTTTGCTTTTTCATTTTTAAAGAGTCGAGAAAAAACAAAAGATGACTCTAGTCACCTTCGATGTTTAATGAGCCTGAAAGGACAAGTGCCCAAATGATCCTTTTACTTTTAAAGAGTCAAAAATGAACGAAAGTGACTACTCTGGAGATTCTAGACAAGAGGGTTTACTAGACAAATCACAAAACTACAATATAAACCTTAGTGATAAATGAAAGATAAATGACCAAGGACTTTATGTATGGCAGTCAATCTTCCTGAATGTTGTGTTCAGTGCGTTGCGATCGGTAAGGCGGCAGACTCGGCTTCCTGGGGATAAATGATTTCAACCTATTGGGGTCTCCCACCATATACACGATGGTATAGGGAGCACAAGTCCGTACTAGCACTTATCGAATCAGAGAGGAGGAATCACCCAACCTTTAGTGAAAACGACAGCCACTAGGTTTAAAGACACTAGAACACGTCTCTAGCCTAGACCTCTAGATGTTTTAGGTTAATTTCCAAAGCGCTGTTAGATTAATTGATGTTTATTTTAAGTTGATCTTGCTTAGAAATTTTCCTTTGAAGGTTCTATTGGGCAATTTAATTGCTTAAATTGCTTTCATTAAATTATCAACCATGGATACTCGTAAGCTTGTGATGATGCCAACAAAATATATGCAGGAGTAGGCAACTAACTCTATGTCTAACTAAATGATTTTTTATTCAATATAATATGCAAGGGAAGAGGATTCTAATTGAGGAGGTCCTGGTTGTCCTTCCCTACAATATTATAGATTGAAAAGAAATCATTGATTACATAAAACTAGAAACTTGAAATTAAGGCAAGAGAATGAATTTTAATTGTTGTTTAGATTCAAATAGAGAGAGAGACTAACTTAGTCCCTTGATTTCCCCCTCGTATACTGATCCAAACCAAACTAAGATTCATTCATAAGCATAAGAAACGAAATAACTTTAAACTTAAAAGCAAAAGAATGAATTTCAATTATCATGCAAATCAAATAGAGAGAGAGCCTAACTTATACCCTTGGTTGTCCCCTCATATGCTAATAATATTTTAATTTAAAACTCATTCATCAATCACAAACAAATCCTCAAACATCTAGGCAATTAAATGAAATAAGATCTATTATCAAATAAAATGTTTCTTTGATCCTTTTAGAGTGAGCTCAATTGTCTTAAGAACAAAGTGACAAATTATTCCATATACTACATTACGACAATTTATATCTAAAACTATAGAATGGAAATTTATGTAACGAAGCTTTATTCTATTCCGTCATAAGTTGGATACATGCTCCAAGAGTCCTCCTCTTTGTAATGGAGGAGGTGTTCCTATTTATATAAAAATTTAAGCAACTAACTCATTAATGGGGATCCACTAATCCCTCATATGGTTACAACCAATATGAGACACATATTCCTTTATCCATGATTTTCTCCATGAGATATGCTTGACCCCTATCCCAAATCTCTTTCAAATCTTCAAGAGAATTCGAATTTGAGTCTTGGAGGACACATAAGAGTATCTTGGAACCTTCCAAATCACCTACACATGTCACCAAACTCATTCCACCTTTAGGTAAAAGCAAATACATGTTATTTTTCTAACTTTTAATCATAAATTCACTTTAAATGCATAAAATAAATAACTTTGGAAAACGAAACTATGAACCCATATGGTAATGAAAATATAATGATAATGTGATGAAATGAGGTGACAAAATGAGGATAAAGGTGAAAATGGAGTGAAAATGTATGCTAATTTGGTGGTCCAACATACCCCCCCAACTTAAGTTATTGCATGTCCTCTTGTAGTCTATTGCATTGATTTACTTTAATCATGATTTAATCTTTTAAATTGTATTCCTTTTGTATGAACTTTGGCTGAAGTTAATTCTTATTTCATCTTTGCATAATCATTTGACAGCTTTGTTCCTTTTGCAAAGTGTCATTTTGAAAAACATTTGATTACAACATATTAATTTGGTTGGTTCTTGTGTGGCAACCAACTTTTATTAGTATTGGTTCTTGTGTAACAATACTTTTGTTATTTTTTGTTGCATCAAAATATTTTGAAAACATTTAATCAACCATTCATTCTATGATCATCATTTGCAAAACATGTAACATTTTGAATCATAATGCAATAGTAGTTGTTTGGAAAAGTATGTTGGTTAGGATGGCATGTGTATAAAGGACATATATGATATATGAAAGGTGATATATCGCGAAATGTGAATATGAGGTATGAACATGAATTCCCCTTCCAACTAGAGATATGACAATGTGAAAAAGAAAGTGAGGAACTTTCCAAAGTTACAATTTTAAGCATTTTAAGCAATTGTATGACTAAAAATTAGAAAACCACATACCTTCACTTACCCTCAATGTACATGAGTTGTGGACGCTGAAGAGTGTGGTTGTTGATGCTGTTGGATCATGGAGTATGTAAACAAAGGAATTTGGATCTTTTTCTGTGTTCTTTTTGCTGATGACAAGGGTTGAATCTTTATTGTTGTTATGACAAATTGATCTGCTACAAACTTCTGAAATGACGTAGTCTTCAATCATTACAACACCCAATGGTACAATTCTAATCATGAGAATAAATGTGTCGATGTCGAGCATGAAGAGAAGTCATTGGGTTACCGACCATTGATGCATGACGTTAACCAATGCGAGGAAACTCACCATTAATGTCAATGAGTGCCAAGGTACCTAAGTACATATTGTGAAGGGAAAATAGATGAGCTGACATTGAGCCACTTTCAAGATCCAACAATCAAGGGATATTGGTGTATTCCCATGATTGCTGGTGAGAGAGCCTATCATTAAGGCATACAAGCCTCAAGTTACTACTAAGGACTCTAGCCTTGAACCTAGATAATGTGCCGATGTCGATAGGCCAAGACTTGTTAGAAGGGAGGCCTTAAGGAATCCTCCATCATCTAACTCGAGCATGAAACAATAATTTTGAAGGATTATGGATGAGAAATTTTGCAGTGGATCAAGGTTTATTTGGAAAAATGAAAAGAAAATGGAATGAATCAGCTCTGTAGAGGAGATGAATATTTTTATTGATGGGTTACAAATTATTGAAAGTGAGGCAAGAAAATGAGTGTGAAGGAAAACTTATTGACTAAAAAATTGAGAATGCAATGAAAGTTTTATTTACTAAAAAAGGATTAGAAATATAATGGTGAATGTTTATTGACTGAAAAATCATGGATGCAATGGAGACACTGGCATCTGAATGGCTTGCAAGTGATGGATCTGATCTGACATCATGTGCTCATGCATTGATGTTTAATCTTTGTTGCTACTTTGATCATTTTATTGTCAAAGAAATATCATCTTTGAGAGGATTTTCAATGATTTGATAGATATGATGACATTCTCCCCCTTTTCTTACCCAAAAACATGTTCTCATGCTTGAAATGGGGTCTTTAATAGACAATGTTTGCTTGTGGTCATTTGTTTATCTTCCTTAAACCTGCAAAAACTTGGTAATTGTTTTGCAATGAAATGTAAGTTTATCATAAGAGAGAGGTGATCAATCTCTCTATTTATGACATTTACAAAAAAAACTGAGAATTGGCACTAATAAAACAAATTCATGAAAGAGAAACCAGAAGAATTTATACCCGTGTCGAAACTAGTGCCTCATTTTACCTGTTATATCTTGTTAGCAATTTCTTCTTTCTTTAACTATTTCAAATTCTGATGATATTTTCTCATTTTGTAGATCTCATCGAGATCTTTCCAATGACACTTGAATTGTTGAAATCTGATGTCTTATGAGAAATTTGTGCTTATTTTAAATTTGGGTGAAATAACGAAGTTTGTCTTAAGGTTTCTCAGTTGTAGGATTGTGCCCTTCCTGCATCTAAAAATATTATCTATCTTCTTTTGCTGAGCCATGACATAAAATTTTACAGTTTGTGATGTCATTGGATTATGTACCTACAAGACTCAAAGAAACATGATCATATAAAAATACTTTATGAAACGAAAATGCACATATACAGGATTCAATCTTCCATCTATAGGATTCCCTTCAAGGCAATTTATAAACCAATAATCCTGTAGATGAAGCACCCTTATCATTTTTCTTCTTGATCCATTTTCAGTGTTGAAAAATGAGTTGGCAGATGGAGGGTGACTGTGTAATAGTGATGTGGCAGTGGGTGACATGGAAAATGGATGATGTGACATGTTGGCTAATGATGTGACAGGGAATGTGCAATATTGGTCAATGTTGTGTCGCCATGTGGTGGCAAAATTGTTGTTTAATTAATGTTGTGTCAAAATTGAAGAATAATTAACAAATACCAATCCCTACAAGATTTGAACTCATGGCCTCCATTATGTAATTTGAATGACTTACCAATAAATCACAAGTCACATATATGAATTTAATGGAATTTTAGAAATTTTTATTATTCTAAAATGAAAATTGAAACAACAACTTGACAAGTGGCCAATCTAAATCCAAGATTTTTAGGAAATATGATTCAAAAACATTTGTCAAATCATTTTTCATATCTTTTGAATTCATTGTTTCCAAGATTCTTAGGAAAATGAAATTCCAAAATATTTTCCAAATTATTTTTCATATCTTTTGAATTCATCATTTCCAAGATTTTTAGGAAAATGGAATTCCAAAATATTTGCGAAATTATTTTTCATATATTTTGAACTCGTCCTTTTTGCCTAGAAAGTGGATTCTTTAACAAATTTTTATTCTATAAAATCTTGGGAAATGTTTATATATATATATAATATATATATATATATATATATTATATATATATATATTGTTGCAGGTTTAAGCATGCAGAAATCTCATCTTTGTAGTAAGATTTTTTTTTTTAATATTAATATTTTTTTGTTATTTAATTATTAATTTTTTTATCAATTTTTTTTAAATTTATTGATTGATTTTTTTCTCTGCATCTTGGAAACACTACTGGGTGACTGGCCATGGCTCTGTGGCTGAGCCAATGGATGGTTGTGGCCTTGGCTGCTGGCTACATTTAACTGAAAAACTGTTTTTTTCATGCTATCTCACAAATAATACTCCAGAGAACCCTAAAAATCTCTCAAATGGTTCCACATTTTGTGAAAATATTTTGCGCTAAATATAATTGACATTGTTCTGAGAAAAACCCATGTTTTAGATTTTTCAGATTCATTTTCATTTGGTCACAAAATGCATTTTAAAAATGACGTTTTTAACCTCTATGAATTTGGCCTATGCTCAGTTAACTGTCGGGTGAGATTAATTTTTTATTTTTTAAATCAGGACAATGCACAACTATCTTTAATTTTTTCAAATCACACATAACATTTGCAGCAATTTGTTTCCTTGGCTTCCATGAATTTTTATTTGTTTACTTTATTCTCATTTTCGTTTTTGTGTTTTTATTTATTTAAAAAAAACAAATAATGAAAGATTTTAATTTTTTTTTTAACAAAAGATATACTAACATGAAATCCTTTTTCTAATCCTCCAGTTCACACAAAGTGCAGGAGGAGAGCATACTTATGAATTATTTATGTAATTGAAATCTGAAATTTGAAAATAAATATAAGAAGAATTTGATTTCAAACCTCAAATTTTAATTTTCTAAATTGCACTTGTTTTCCTTCTTCACAAATATCCCTTTGATTGTAGATCTTCTTGCCAAAGGTTAGTTAATGAGGTGGCTCTTATTGCACCACCAAAATTTCCAAGAAATAAATGAAATCAAATTTTAAAATCAAAAACTTAAAAAAACTCTCCAAGCTTGGTTTTATTTTCCTATTCTATACTATTATATTTTGAGAACAAGATTTTTTTTGTTCTTAAGTGTAGGAGTATTTCCAATGAAGCCATTTATGGATCAAAATATCTAGTATGCTCACATCCAAATGTGAAAAATATACCTTAATGTTTACAAGGATATGAGAGATTAATTGCACATTTGGATTAAATGCTAGGATTCGTTGAGGAATGGAAGAATGTTGCGGCCTAGTCACCTTTTGAAACCAATCTTCAATGTAGTCCTAATTCTCTTGTATTTCCTCCAAATGCGTGAATATTATTCTAGATCTCTTGTCCATAAATGGATTAGTTCAAAACTCTTATAGTGAAAATATTGATTGAAAATTATGCATCCTATTTATCATGATTTATATATGCAGCTAAAAACGAGATTCAAAGCTAACCCCTTTGTATACTTCCCCATGTTACTAAGATCTTGCTATCACCAAGTCATCCTTTCAACATGAGTTAGCTTTTCCAAAGAAAAATACTAGTACTGAATTAAATTTCCAATGCCTAATCCCTTAGCACCATCCCTGGAAACGACACCAAAATGTTGGGCAATTTAATTGCTTAAATTGCTTTCATTAAATTATCAACCAGGGATACTCGTAAGCTTGTGATGATGCCAGCAAAATATATGCAGGAGTAGGAAACTAACTCTATGTCGAACTAAATTATTTTTGATTCAATATAATATGCAAGGGAAGAGGCTCCTAATTAAGGAGGTCCTAGTTGTCCTTCCCTACAATATTATAGATTGAAAAGAAATCATTGATTACATAAAACTAGAAACTTGAAATAAAGACAAGAGAATGATATACTTATAATTTAATTATATATATTTTGCAGGTTGTAAGATGCAGAAAATCTCATCTTTGTAGTAGATTTTTTTATATTAATATTTTTTTGTTATTTAATTATTAAATTTTTTATCAATTTTTTTAAATTTATTGATTGATTTTTTTCTCTGCATCTTGGAAACACTACTGGGTGACTGGCCATGGCTCTATGGCTGAGCCAATGGATGGTTGTGGCCTTGGTTGCTGGCTACATTTAATTGAAAAACTATTTTTTTCATGCTATCTCACAAATAATACTCCAGAGAACCCTGAAAATCTCTCAAATGGTTCCACATTTTGTGAAAATATTTTGCGCTATAATTGACATTGTTCTGAGAAAAACCCATGTTTTAGATTTTTCAGATTCATTTTCATTTGGTCACAAAATGCATTTTAAAAATGACGTTTTTAACCTCTATGAATTTGGCCTATGCTCAGTTAACTATCGGGTGAGATTAATTTTTTCCTTTTTAAATCAGGACAATGCACAACTATCTTTCATTTTTTCAAATCACACATAACATTTGCAGCAATTTGTTTCCTTGGCTTCCATGAATTTTTATTTGTTTACTTTATTCTCATTTTCGTTTTTGTGTTTTTATTTATTTAAAAAAAACAAATAATGAAAGATTTTAATTTTTTTTTTAACAAAAGATATACTAACATGAAATCCTTTTTCTAATCCTCCAGTTCACACAAAGTGCAGGAGGAGAGCATACTTATGAATTATTTATGTAATTGAAATCTGAAATTTGAAAATAAATATAAGAAGAATTTGATTTCAAACCTCAAATTTTAATTTTCTAAACTGCACTTGTTTTCCTTCTTCACAAATATCCCTTTGATTGTAGATCTTCCTGCTAAAGGTTAGTTAATGAGGTGGCTCTTATTGCACCACCAAAATTTCCAAGAAATAAATGAAATCAAATTTTAAAATCAAAAACTTAAAAAAACTCTCCAAGCTTGGTTTTATTTTCCTATTCTATACTATTATATTTTGAGAACGAGATTTTTTTTGTTCTTAAGTGTAGGAGTATTTCCAATGAAGCCATTTACGGATCAAAATATCTAGTATGCTCACATCCAAATGTGAAAAATATACCTTAATGTTTACAAGGATATGAGAGATCAATTGCACATTTGGATTAAATGCTAGGATTCGTTGAGGAATGGAAGAATGTTGCGGCCTAGTCACCTTCTGAAACCAATCTTCAATGTAGTCCTAATTCTCTTGTCTTTCCTCCAAATGCGTGAATATTATTCTAGATCTCTTGTCCATAAATGGATTATTTCAAAACTCTTATAGTGAAAATATTGATTGAAAATTATGCATCCTATTTATCATGATTTATATATGTAGCTAAAAACGAGATTCAAAGCTAACCCCTATGTATACTTCCCCATGTTACTAAGATCTTGCTGTCACCAAGTCATCCTTTCAACATGAGTTAGCTTTTCCAAAGAAAAATACTAGTACTGAATTAAATTTCCAATGCCTAATCCCTTAGCACCATCCCTGGAAACGACACCAAAATGTTGGGCAATTTAATTTCTTAAATTTCTTTCATTAAATTATCAACCAGGGATACTCGTAAGCTTGTGATGATGCCAGCAAAATATATGCAGGAGTAGGCAACTAACTCTATGTCTAACTAAATGATTTTTTATTCAATATAATATGCAAGGGAATAGGCTCCTAATTAAGGAGGTCCTAGTTGTCCTTCCCTACAATATTATAGATTGAAAAGAAATCATTGATTACATAAAACTAGAAACTTGAAATAAAGACAAGAGAATGAATTTTAATTGTTGTTCAGATTCAAATAGAGAGAGAGAGACTAACTTAGTCCCTTGATTTTCCCCTCATATACTAATCCAAACTAAACTAAGATTCATTCATAAGAATAAGAAATGAAATAACTTGAAACTTAAAAGAAAAAGAATGAATTTCAATTAGCATGCAAATCAAATAGAGAGAGAGCCTAACTTAGGCCTTTGGTTGTCCCCTCATGTGCTAATAAGGTTTTAATTTAAAACTCATTCATCAATCAAAAACAAATCCTCAAACATCTAAGCAATTAAATGAAATAAGATCTATTATGAAATAAAATGTTTCTTTGATGCTTTTAGATTGAGCTTAATTCTCTTAAGAACAAAGTGACAAATTATTCCATATACCACATTAAGACAATTTATATCTAAAACTATAGAATGGAAATTTATGTAAAATGAAGCTTTATTCTATTCCATCATAAATTGGATACATGCCCCAAGAGTCCTCCTCTTTGGAATGGAGGAGGTGCTCCTATTTATAGAAAAATTTAAGCAACTAACTCATTAATGGGGATCCACTAATCCCTCATATGGTTACAACGAATATGAGACACATATTCCTTTATCCATGATTCTTCTCCATGAGATATGCTTGACCCCTATCCCAAATCTCCTTCAAATCTTCAAGAGAATTCGAATTTGAGTCTTGGAGGCCACATAAGAGTATCTTGGAACCTTCCAAATCACCTACACATGTCACTAAACTCATTCCACCTTTAATAAGGAAATACATGTTATTTTTCTAACTTTTAATCATAAATTCACTTTAAATGCATAAGATAAATAACTTTGGAAAATGAAACTATGAACCCATATGGTAATGAAAATATAATGATAATGTGATGAAATTAGGTGACAAAATGAGGATAAAGGTGAAAAAAGAGTGAAAATGTATGCTAATTTGGCGGCCCAACAGGTTCATTGCAAGATGTGTTATGAAATTTCTAAGAATGTAACTAGAATGAGAAGCACTCTTTCCGTTTAATTTCAACAATGAAAATCCTAGGTATGAGGGATAGAACAAAGAAGTACTTTTTGAACAAACAACAAAGAGAACAAACTAATGCAATTCCCTAAACCATTTCTTTTCGCACACACAAACTCAAGCTCTAGAATGAAAACTGCATGTATTTTTTTTCAGTTTCTCTTAATGTGAATGATGCAATAAGAAAAACTAATGCACAAACGATTTAGAATGCTTTTCACAAAAAATGACGATTTATGACATTTTCTTTTAAAAGGGAAAGGAAGACTGTACGACACTTTTTATTTTAAAGAAATGACGATTTTCGACATTTTAAATGAAAATACAAATCAAATGCACAAATAAATCAATCGATTATTTATGAAGGAAGACTTTACGACACTTCAGTTTTTCGAAGAAAATGACGATTTTACGACACTTTTCTATTGACAAAACAATCGATCACAAACTATCTTTCGACAATGGATTACAAATGATAAAGAAAATACATAAAAACATCAAACAATCTAGTCTAAGAGGGGCCAAATTAAGGAAATGAAAAGATGATTTCAGAGACAGAACATCATGGTCATTAAGCAACTCATTCAAATAGGAGAAAATTAGCAAAAACTTTCAGTTCCTAGATGGGAAATTGATCCTCAAGGAATCAATGTAGGCTACAGTTAGAGACAGTGCACTGAATTGCTCTGTACCTATGCGGGAAGTGCACTGCAGCACAGGCAACAATTAGAGACAGTGCATTGATAACAGCGAGCAATTCTGAAGGCGATTTTTGGCATAGTTTTGACTCAATTTTCAATGAAAGAGGACTAAAACCAATAAAAGACCACAAGTACAATATGTAGAGATTTATTAAGAGGCCGATAAGATACTAAGAGGGACAATATGTTCCCCAGTGGAGTCACCAATTTTTTTCTGGAATATTTATTGTTCTTGGACAAATGCCTAACCCTCTAGATCTAGTAGTAGGTATAGAAACAACAGACAGAGTAATCTTAACTTTTCCTATAAACAACAGATGAAATAAGAGGACAGAGAACCTACTTGTAACTTCCGCTTGTTCCTTGTCTCCCTTGATTGATTCTGTTGCTCCTTCCCATACTTAATTCGCTTGAGAAGTACCTGCACAATTACAAAAACAAAAACCCATGAAAGCATAATGATATCGATATATTGCTTATAAATAACATGGAATCGAGAACATGATAAACATATGAAAGCATTAATATATAACACAAGCATAAGGGAAAAGTCTTGAAAACTTTATTGATAAAAGGAAAGGTTACAACCCAAATGAGCTTGGTCTAGTGTCATCCTTCCAATTCAATCCTTCATTAGCCTCATGAAAAATAAGACACTCCAACACTATGACAATACTTGCACTCAATTCTAATCTCATATCACCAACCTCTCCTTACAACTCAATATTTTTTAGCCTAGATCTCTTATATGAGTGATCTATTTATAGGTGAGTGAAGGAGGTTATGCCATCAATGGAGGTAATGAATGCCTTTCTAAATTTAGAAATCAATTCCATGGAAGAAGGGATAGGGGATTGATATTTCCTAATTCCCTTTCTCATCCAAATGCAAAATCAAAGGAGCAGGTGGCATTGAGAAACTTCTAGAGGCTTCCAATGGGTAAGGAATCTTCAAACCCTCATGGAACTTTGCCCAAATTTGCTCAGCGTAGGCCAAAGAGGGACCAAGTGTGTTGCATGGCACCCTGTTAGTGCATGGTTTGCATTGCAGCACACCCTAATGAAGGCCTACCTAGGCTGATCTTCTTAGAGGTGGTTTTAGGATGTTTTCAGTGATGGAACTTCTTTGGAAGTAAGGCATTTTGATGACTAACTTCTTTAGGGCATGTAACAACTATATTAGGGGTTGATGGGCCCTAATAATATCGATCTGTAATTTGGGGTTGATGTGCCCAAATGGATCTGTAACACCCCTCACTGGATTTGTCTATTACACAACCTAATATCTAAGATGTTGATGGTATAATGATAAAAGGATCATTAATGAAGTTATTGATAATATCGCACTTTGTCTTAACTTCCTCTAGTTCAAAATCATAACATAGAGGATTCACACATTCCAAACTCAGATTATCTAGAGGATAAAGAACAAGATCCTTTGTAGTATTACCATCAGATATGGCCATACACCCAGATATACATCCAATAAAGGCATTTGTAGTGGCCAACCATGGCCTACCTAAAATGAAAGGATGTCCTCCTAGGAATGTCTTAGGCTATATCACTATAAAATATAATGGACACTGCCAATAATATAAAGAAATAATGGCATCCTCCAATATTTGTTTGGGTTGAATCTTGGACCTATCGACCAATTCTAAAATAGTAGGAGTTGGTCTCAAGTTGGTAAGCCCAAGTAGTTCAAAAAAATACCTGGTTATTATATTAATCATTGCTCCTAAATCAATCACGATATTTGGAAGAATTTTTCCTCCAATATGGAAAAATACTATTGGTTTCCCAAGATCTTCATATTTGGTAGGCATGTTATCCCCTATCATTAGTTCTAATAATTTTCGAGTTACATGTACACTAGGTGGATTTTGGGGTTTCCTACCTAGACTTTTGACATATAATTCTCTAACTGTTTTAGCATAAATTGGAACATCTCGGATCATTTGAAGTAATGGAATTAAGACATGCATATTTTTCAACTCCTTCAAGAAATTAGATTTAGACTGAGGATTAGTTTTGACTTTAGTTAATATTTCAGGATATGGGGATGCAAATAATTCTCATTAATAGTAGTTTATATAGGTCTCACAATGGGGGTAACATCAATTGTTATAGTGACATGAGAGATATCATTGGTTGTCACAATGATATTGGTAGTAGCACCAACTATTACAACCTCATGAGTATTATCAACTGTTTCATCGCTAGTAGTAACATCCACTGTTACAACCTTTTATTTTTCTAAATATCCTTGAATTAAGTTTTCTTCTCTTGATATATTTTATTCCTCATTTTCTATAGTGACAAGAGAAACACAGAGGTTTACTATCTTTCCTAATCGTAATTGTATTTTATTGTATTCCACACTTGTGATATAGTAAGTAGGGAGAATTCACATTTCAACTTGTTGCAATACCTTAGTATTGGGATTAGGGTTAGGTTGTACAGGTAGCTGGGGGTGTAATAGGGACCCACTTATAGGCACATTGGAGGGAACATGTAACTATTATTGTTGCATCAGAACCTGAACAAGCATTTGGTTAGGGAGAAAAATTCCTCTCTATTAATAAGGCCATGAGGGAGAATGCCATTGAGGCTAAGGAGTTGATATTAGCCAATGGGGGATTAGGAGGCTGCTATGAAGATATTGGGTATTACATTTGCTAGGGAATTTCTTGAGGACTATAAATGCCAAGCCATGAATTAAAAGAAGAAGGGAAGGGTTCTTGCAGCATACCTAATGGCGAAGGATGTCAGGACTTCTTGGTTCCAATGACACATGCTTCTTCAATATCTTCCCCTATCTCCTTATATATTTATTTTAATCTAGGCAATGATGGGAATTTTTCTATAGAACAATCTTGCTCACATATATCACAAGTATTAAGTGGGCACTCCTTGGGAGGATGTTTCATCATTTCTTTCTTTTTATTTTGATCTTTTCGTATCCTTTGGAGTACTTTGAATTTCATATTCATTGATACATGATGATAGGATCCTCTTAGTGATAGATAAACTTGTCACATTGAAAAGGGATCTAACCATCCTAAATCAATCTTCTGTGGAATTTTTTGATTACAGGAAATTTGTAATGAATTTTTATCCCCAGAATGAATTGTGCACACTTTAGTATTGTTCGGAAAATAAGTTTGTTGTTTATGTTCTAAGTGATGCAACTGCGTAGATTGATTGACATGTATGCTCTTGCGATTTAGATATTGATAAGGATTTCTAGTGATTTGATTTCCCTTTATCTTTTTTGTGTTCTTTTCTTGATTTACTTGAAGTATCTGGTTTCCTTTATCTATGGAAGTTACGTGGTTAATTTCTGGATATTCACTTGAAACTCTATTGTTTGAACTACAACTTCAGAGTATGTCTTGACTTCAATTGATTTATCCTCTTCTTGAGTTATAATATTGATTGGATCGATACTCGTTCCTTTTTTTCAAACTAAATTGTTACCTCTGAAGATGTTGACACTTCTTTTGAATAAGTTGTTCTAAATTTTATTGTAGTGACTTCTTATCATTCTTAAGCTTCTTTATTTGTGTGAGTAGGTTTTGATTATGATTCTTGAGATGTAAACATTCCTCTTTTTCTGAACTTTTGACTTTACTCTTAGAGTCCTTATCTTTTAAACTTTTGATTTGTTCTAATAATCTTTGATTCAGGTCTTTTAAGCACAAATTTTCTTCTTCTTTCTTTGATAGATTCTCGTCGAATTTTCTCTTGAGATTTTCCTTTCCTTGTTCTAATTTCTTCTTTGTAGTGTTGGACTTATTGATAGTTGTAAGTAATTTTTGACTATGGTCCCTTAGATGCAAAATTTATCTGTTATTTTCATTCAACGCTTCATAACACTAATCTTGAGATCTTTATATTTATTTTTTGATCCCCCATTTTTTTGTTGGAGTTCTACGAGGTCTTATTTTAATATCTAAATTTGTGTATGTGGATTACTTTGAAATTCTTCCAAAGTAAACAATTTCTGACATACTAGACAAGAAGTTTTGTGATTGTTAAATATCGATGAGTACTCAAATTCTATTAGACAAAGTGGACATCTGGTCCAAAACATCGAATTATGTTTGGAATTCATAGTTTATTTGTTAAATTTTGAATTAGACTCCATTTTTTTAGATGAGCTTAGGGTTAATGGTAACCCGGTTTTTGTAATAATACTTTTTTATAATTATCTCTTTTTAAAAGAATACTTAAATACTACTTTAAAATTTTATTCCCACTAAAATAATATTTTAGTAGAATTTCAAAAAGTAACTCTTTCAAAATTCCTCAGTTTTAAAGTAATTTGTAGGTATCGTATTATAATAATTCCCTTGTATTTTGCTTTCAATTTTAATTGAATAGTAGTAGTTATGCCTTTTATTTTTAATTCACCTTTTAATAATTTACACTTTGAATAAATAACTTTTCAAAAGAAAGGCACACCTAAATAACCCTTATTTTATTTGCTTGAGTCAATATAACTTTGCAAAATAAAGGCACACCTAAATAACCCTTCCTTAATTTTATTTGCTTTAGTCAATATAATGTATTTTGCCACTCCTTTGACTATCGTAAGGGCATAAGATATTTGTAGGTTTTAACACTATACATAAATTACCTACATACGAATTCTAAAACATAGAAAATAAAAAATGCTAGAGCATAACACATAAAACACATATACACAGAGATTTCCCCTGGATCCCAAAACTGGGACTACCAACTTAATTTTTTCATTATGTTCCTTTCAATGTTACAATACATATATATACATGCCAAAGCATCCAATACCATGGACCGAAAACCATCACCCCCAAAACCATGTGGGAAACCATGCACAAAATTGTAGGTAATTTTGCCCCACCTAATATAGGGTCCAAAAAAAATTTCCCCAGGGTGCTGCCATGAAACCCGTAGAGGGGGGTTACCCACCCACCTCAAACCCCTTGGATAGGGGGGCTTCAGCCTTCACTGTGCAATCGGTGGAATGAAGGGGGGGCTCCGCCCCCCTCTAACCCCCCAGTTAACTAGGGTTGCTAGTTGTGGAAAGAATATAACACAACCCAACAATATTTTATGTCAAGACGTGACCTTTGAAGCCTGTGTTCCATAATTGATATGATGACACTTTATGTGATAGAGTACCCTTCTCAGCACCAAAATTGACTCTCTTACCAATAATTTTGATGGTCAATGATTCTCTAATGGTGTCTCTTCAAAAACTTGTCAATTAGCATTGATATTTTTCACCGTTGTGTAATTGTAATAGTTGGATAAAGAACACACCATGATCCTTCCTTTTATCCTATGTACCTTTTGTTTTAATAATTAGCTGGAAAAGTTTTGTTAAACAATATGTAGCAGGAAGAACAACAATTATTTGATGTAATTTTATTTTTTTTTAATTTACATTGGATTAGTGGCTTGTAGAGTTGCATAACTGTGCGTCTATTCTTGCAATCTGTAGCACGCATGGAAATGATGAAACAATGATAGGGTATAGGATGTTAGTGGACTAAACGATGATAACAATTGTAGTGTGGGAAGATGCGTAGGCATAGTGTGACTATAGCAAGAGGAAACACGGCTATGGTGTGTGACCCAACGATCATTGATATGCAACAATGGTGACTATTTAAATCACTGTGATGATGACAAATTTAATTCCATGTACAATGGCTATGATGACTATTTCCTGCAATGTGTTGCGATGGTAGGTAAGTTTTTAGTTTTTTTTTCTATGACTATGTTGTGGTTCACGGACACCCTAGTCAACGGGTGGCACTATGTCCTTGGAAAAATATGGGCTGATCGACCCCGATGGGAATCCAGCACCACAACCCACTAGCAAGGCCTGACCCCAAGGGCTTCAAAGAGATTGGACCCTATGACCTCCCGATGGCGAGGCAGTGATTTTGACCAACTGAGCTAACCTTTGGGGATATATATATATATATATATATTACTCTTTATTTCGAGCTATATATATAGAGTCATTTTTTTATTCTTCCTTTGATTTATTTGTTTTTATATATTTTATAATTTTTGTTTTAAATGGCCAAGTGCCTAGAAAAATGGAGAAACTCCAAATTTTATGTAGTGAAATGCTTCAATCGCAACGATAACACAGTTGACAGAGAATTGATGGCTAAAGCTCAGGATCAAAGAACATGGTTGTGATCCCATTGTAACGAACAAAGTTTGTATACACAACAAGATACTCAGAGTGTCTGAGTATAAGACTGTCCATCATGGGATGAATGATATATTATATAAGAATATTTGAATACAAGTGAGTTGATATGATTGTTACAAATTAGGGTATACTTATATGTCTATGTAGGTGCCCTTTTATTGAATGGTCATGTCCTTATAACATGCCCCTTAATGAACTAATTACTATTTAGTTAATCATTAATTATGATTATTATTGTTTACATTAATTTGACTATTTTTATATATATTATAGTCATAACACAGTGATCCAAGATCTTTTACTTATAGATGCATCAGAATTACATGTAATAGAGCTTATTAACCATGGAACTTAAAAGCACATAAAACAATTCAGAAATAACAAGATAAGCATGAAACCATGAAACAAAGATTTGATTATGGAGCTCATCCAATTTGGACTACATCTCCAGGCCCTACTCAATAGTGGGGAGGGCTTCATTCATTAAGTGGCATAAAAGGAGATAAAAGTACAAGAAACATTCATTTACAATCCTTATACCTCCAAGCTAGAAGATGGACGAAGAATGGAGATCCCATCTTCAGAAACAATTAGTACCACTGAAATCTTGGCAAAACATCATGCAGAATCACCTATCCGAACACTCAATTCGGAGAAATGAAGCTTCTGCACCCTCTTGGAACCTCCCTGCTACTTAAGACGAGGTATTGACTTGATGCCAGGTCAGGTTACTACTATACACAATATTTTTGAACTTCTATGCCAGCCTCCCCCTTTTTCTGATGTGGACAGTCCATTATATAAGCTGGTGGCTAACTCCTCAATCCCTGGGCAGTTCTTAACAAATGATAAGTTTACCAAGTGGTGATTCATACACCAAGGATCTCGAACCTGGGATAACATGCAAGTGACAAACATTTCATATATGGCAAAACCTCCAGAAATTCTTAACCCCATATTACCCTTAACCCGATGGCTTTTAATATCGACACTTTGAATTAGCGAGTAGACCTAACCTTTGCAGTAGGCGGCCTGCGATAAAGGTAGACCTGATAGCTATTAAACCATGGTATATAATATATCCGGTCCAAAAGAACTTCCCATATCATAAATTGATGGAACCAGGGGTCGTTCTTCATACGACCGCTTCCCTTTGCGATCTGTGACTGTGATATCGCAAATTGCAACCTAACTCTGTGAATTGCAATATATCGCATCGCACTCTGGATTTCTATGGGGTTGATTATTTAATTGTTTTCCTTTTTATCTGTGATTGCAATATGTCGCATTGCATTTTGGCTTGCTTTGGGGCCAATTCTTTACCGCTGACC
>APFE030293983.1:7262-21697 GCA_000404065.3 Pinus taeda | reverse complement strand
TATCATCTCAACAAGCCATACCACTTGAAGCAATCCTTCATTAGTTGATTAATAAAATAGCCTAAAGTAGTTAGATTTTGTATCAAATTAAAAGAAAATATGGATAATGAAGCTGACATGCAAAGGGAATTTACTTTGGTCAATAATGACTAACTAAGTGACAGGGAATGGAATTTTAGAGTCAAAATAGTAATAAAATATGGGGAAAACAGGTGCAAAGAGAATTCCAATCATGCATCCCAACACGAAGGTGCAATAATCAATTGGTAGAATCTAATTACTCGTATCCCTAGGTTTCTAGATGCATCACCCCATCTCCTTGAGAATCCTAAATAAGGAGACCATTATATGGAATAGATATAGATATAGATAGAGAAAGAGAGACATGCTAGTGAAATTTCTCAAGGATAAACTCTTTACATAATTGTGGTGAAATTGATCATAGCTTGTAATCCAAGGAGGAGAGGGAATTAAGAAAATTTAAAAGGATCTCTTGCATCCAAGGTAATACTATTGTAAGTGACTCCATTTCTTTTATGTGAACTTCATCAATATTTTCCTTAAGATATATCATGTATTGAATGGTTTATGTTGGATTTTAATTCAGTTGGAAGATTCTTATGATACATGCTCACTATTTTAATGGATATTTGTTTGGAAGGAAATATTAGGGTTCCTTTTTAGTGGTGTGGGTAAGATACATGTGATATTAAAGTACGTAGGATATATATATAGATATATATATATTTCCCTCTCCTTCTATCATGTAAAGAAAGTTCAGATTGTAGATCTAGAAAAAATTGTTTCCATGAAGATCAATTTGAATGAGGGTGATATGACTTATCAAGGGTGCAATAATAAATTCCTAGAATTTAATTACTCTTTCCCTAGGTGTCTAGATGCATCGTACCCTTTCCTTGAGAATCCTACATAAGGAGATCATTCTATGGGAGAGAGATATATATAGATAGAGAGAGAGAGAGACCTGTTACTTAAATTTCTCAAGGAGAACATATTTACATGATTGTGGTGAACTTGATCATACATTGTAATCCAAAGAGGAGAAGGGACCAAGATAATTGAAAAGGAGCACTTGCATCCAAGTTAATACTATTGTAAGTGTTGAAAAGTTTAGCAATAAAAGGGTTCCTTGATTTGTCCCTTAATCATAGGAGCCAAAACGAGTTCCTTCTTGTGCATGACCCAAGTTCCTAAAAATTATGAGATTCCCTATAAATTAGGACAAGTTCCTATAATTTAGGAACTAATACCTAAAAATTAGGATGAGTTAGGATGCAGTTAACTAATGTGTTAAAACTAAAATTCAAGTTCTTGATTTTCTAGTGTGAGGTAATTGAGGAAAAACACAAGTGATTGAGTTTCAAGTGGTTGAATTGAAATAGGAAAATTTACATGAGCAGTTAACTCATGCTAATGCAATTAATTAAAAAATCATTCCTTAGAAAATTCACAAATTTTAACCATTCAAATTTCCTTTAAAAATAGGAATGAAGGAACAAGTTTAATCATTTTTTTGGTATTTGGCGAGACCAAGCAATAGGAAGCATGAGTTTGTGTGTGGATCTTGTCAGAGGAATGGTGTGCAAGAGAAGATTGTGCACAAATTGATAGAGGGAAGTAGAGAATAACAATATTGAAAGGGTTTCAAACCTATTTCAAGATAGGAAAACCAAGTTGTTTTCAGATTGAAACAATTATTTTGTAAGAGATCAATTAAATTTTGTGTCTATATGAAAAAAATTAATTTCAGATTGTTCATATTATTAGTTACAAAATTTTGTGGATTTTCTACATGGTATCGTAGCATGGGGAAAAAATAAAAATCAACACAAGTTGAGTGCAAGCATCATATGTGTTTGAACAAAGATCTAAAGTAGCCTAAGAACATTAAGTGCATGGATTGCTAGTGTTTGATTTGCAAGCCCTAGATCAATCAAATATTTGATTGGTGTGGGCAGTTTTGGAGGCCCTGAGGAGAGTGACAATGGGGTTGATGTGTAATTGATATCAAGGAGAATTTGTGTGCCCCAGGAGTAGCATTTTGGAGTAGCCAAAATCTTGACAAGTCGGAATTCCTTGAACTCCTCATGTACAATGATCATTGAAGGACTAATGAGCTATTAGGAGGCATAGTTGTGGAGCCCTAGTTTAGTGGGTTGCATATGATGAAACCACTGATAAGAGTTAGACACAGAAGAACTGATGAGCATAATTATTAGTGGAGCTAGAGGTATTCTAGTAGGAAGATCAATGACCCAAATTTTAGTGACACAAAAGGAGATGTAATCATTGATAGTGACATATTATGGACTCGCAGAACATGGTGGGAAAGAACAAGTCTTCAAAACAAGTTCCACGATTGAAAGTAGGGAGGCCTTCTAGTTTAGAGGGAGTAGTTGTAGAAGCAGAGAACTTGGTAGTGTTGGAGACAAATCCGTATGGATGAGGTTCTTCCAGGAACACCTTCCTCTCTAAGAGGGAGTGTTGAAATTTTTAGTGAGAAAAGGGTTGTTCAATTTGTGATTTAATCATAGGATCCATAATGAGTTCCTTTTTGTGAATGACTCAAGTTCCTAAAAATTAAGAGTTTCCATATAAATTAGGACAAGTTCCTATAATTTAGGAATAAGTACCTAAAAATTAGGATGAGTTAGGATGCAGTTAATTGATGTGTTAAAATTGAAAGTTGAGTTCTTGATTTTCTAGTTTGAGTTGATTGAGGAAAAAAAAGTGTTTGAGTTTCAAGTGGTTGACTTGAAATAGGACAAGTTGCATGAGAAATTAACTCATGCTAACTCAATCAATCACAAAATCATTCCTTAATTAGGAAACTCACAAATTTAAACCATTCAAATTTCCTTTAAAAGGAGGAATGAAGGCACACATTTAATCACTGTTTTGGTGAGCATGAGTTTGTGAGACCAAGCAATAGGAATCATGAGTTTGTGCATGGAGCTTGTCAGAGGAAGAGTGTGGAAGAGAAGATTGTGCACAGATTGGTAGAGGGAAACATAGCTTAACAATCTTGCAAGGGTTTCAAGCCTACTTCAAGGTAGGAAAACTAGGTTGTTTTTATATTGAAATAATTATTTTGTAAGAGATAAATTGCTCAAGTTTTTCTGTCAATAAAATTCTCAATAACAAGAAAAGTTTTTTGCGAGTTAGGTTCCCTAGAAAAATTATGTTGTTCTATTGTGTGCATTGTGTATTTATTTATGTTCCTATTCCACTACAAATGCATAGAGAAATTATGTGTCTATATGAAAATTAGTTTCAGATTGTTCATATTAGGAGTTACAGAATTTCGTGGATTTTCTATAGTGAATCCATTTCTTTAATGTGAATTTCATCAATTTTTCCTTAATATTTATTAAGTATTGAATGGTGTATGTTGTATTTTCACTTTGAATATTTATGTGATATATGCTTACTATTTTAATGAACATTTTATTGGAAATAAATGTTAGGGTTCCTTTTTAGTGGTGTGTGCAAGATACATGTGAGAGTATTGGAAGCAAGATCTCCAAGAGCTAGAGTAAGACTTTCTGTAGTTGAACTAGTCATATATCACATTATAGGTGAAGGAGAAAATGTATGCATATATATGTTCCCATATCCTTTTATCATGCAAAGGAAGTTTATATTGTAGATCTAGAAAAAGTGGTTTCCATGAAGATTGATTTGAATGAGGATGAGATGACTTAATAAGGGTCCAATATTAAATTCCTAGAAGTTAGTTACTCTTGTTGATATGTGTTTACATGAATCACCCCTTCTCCTTGAGAAGCCTACATAAGGAGACAATTCTATGGGAAAGAGATAGATATAGAGAGATAAGGAGATACATGTTAGTGAATTTCCTCAAGGAGAACCTCTTTACATAATTGTGGTGAACATGATCATAAATTATAATACAAAGAGGATAAGGGACCAAGAAAATTGAAAAGGAGCTCTTTCATCCAAAGTAATACTATTGTAAGTGACTCCATTTTTTAATGTGATCTTCATCAATATTTTCCTTATTATTTATCATATATTGAATGGTTTATGTTGTATTTTAATTCACTTGGAAGATTCTTATGATATATGCTTTCTATTCCAATGGATCTTTGTTTGGAAGGAAATATTAGGGTTCTTTTTGGTGGTGTGTGCAAGGTACATGTGATAGTAGTGGAAGTAGGATATCTAGTAGTTGCAAGAAGACTTTTTGTAGTTGAACTAGCCATATATGACATTAACGATGAAGGATAAAATGTATGCACATATATCTTTCCCTCTTCTTCTGTCATGCAAAGAAATATTAGACTGTATATCTAGAAAATGTGTTTTCCATGAAGATAAATTTAATGAGGATGAGATGACTTAGCAAGGGTGTAATAATAAATTCCTAGAGGATAATTACTCTTTTCCTAGAGGATATTTACTCTTTTCACTAGATGTCTAGATGCATCGCCCCATATCCTTGAGAAGAATACATAAGGAGATCATTATATGGGAGAGAGATAGATAGATAGAGTGAGACATGTCAATGAAATTAATCAAGGAGAACTTCTTTACATGACAGTGGTGAACTTGATCATAGATTTTAATTCAAGGAGGAGAAGTGACCAAGAAAATTGGAAGGGAGCTCTTGCATCCATGGTAGTACTATTGTAAATGGCTCCATTCCTTTAATGTGAACTTCATCAATATTTTCCTTAATATTTATCATGTATTTAATGGCTATGTTGGGTTTTAATTCACTTTCAATATTATTGTGATATATGCTTAGTATTCTAATGGATCTTTTTTTGGAAGGAAATATTACGATTATTTTTTGATGGTGTGTGCAAGATATAAGTGACAGTAGTGGAAGAATGATCTATAGGAGCTGGAGCAAGACCTTTTGTAGTTGAAATATTCATATCTCACGTTAAAGGTGAAAGATAAAATGTATGCACATATATATCTCTTTCCCTCTCCTTCTATCATGCAAAAAAGTTTAGATTTTAGATCTAGAAAAAGTGTTTTCCATGAAGATTGATTTGAATGAGGATGTGATGACGTAGAAATGGTTATATAATCAATTCCTAGAGCTAATTACTCTTGTCCCTAGGTTTCTAGATGCATCGTCCCATATCCTTGAGAAGCCTATGCAAGGAGACCATTTTATGGGACAAAGATAGATATAGATAGATAGAGAGAGACATGCTAGTGAAATTTCTCAAGGAGAACTTATTTACATAATGGTGAACATGATCATAACTTATAATCAAGGGAGGTGAAGGGACCAAGATAATTGAAAAGGACCTCTTTCATCCAAGGTAATACTATTCTAGGTGACTCCATTTCTTTATTGTGAAATTCATTAATATTTTTCTTAAGATTTATCATCTATTTAATGGCTTATGTTGTATTTTAATTCACTTGGAAGATTATTATGATATATGCTTACTATTATAATAGATATTTGTTTAGAAGTAAATATTAGAGTTATTTTTTCATGGTGCATGAAAGATATAGGTGATAGTAGTGGAAGCAAGATATTTAGGAGATGGAGAAAGACTTTATGTAGTTGAACTAGTCAGATCTCACATTAAAGGCGAAGGATGAAATGTATGCATATATATACTTCCCTCTCCTTATATCATGCAAATAAAGTTTATATTGTAGATCTAGGAAAGTCTTGTGAATCATAAAACTTTTTTTTTGTATATATCTAAGTGCAAGATCTGTAGAGAATTAGCTCCTTTCCACAGGGAAATTTTGTTAAAAAATTTGGGAGTTTGCTAGAAGTTGAACATGACCTTGGAAAAATACAAGGTGAAGAAGGAGATATGAGAGGGTAGAAAAGAAACCATTTGATTGGTCCCTTATAGTGTGTAAATCCCTTCATAAGTTTTCCCCATTATTTCCCTATCATTTAATGTGAGAGGTGTAGGGGGTGCCAAAAAAGGGCTAGACCTCAAAAAACTTATTAGGGTCTATACAACTAATCTCCCCTTAATTCAAGAGATTATGTTCATGGGAGAAACAAATTTTATTTGTCTCTTATTTCTTAATGATTGATCATTTTTCACATTAAAATAAAATGGGAAATCTAGGGGTTTAGTCACATGATGGGTTCCCAAGCTAGTGGCATCAAATACCTCTTTGTTGAGATTTATAATCAAGGTTGATATTAGTAAAGGAGATGGATAAAGATATTTGTGTAGTTAATCTTTATGGGTTGTATTTATACAAATGGTACTTTTGGGAGAATATGGATTCTTTGGGTGTCATAATAGGCAATATTATCATAAGTGGCAACTTCGATCTAAAAACCTCTCTAAAATAAGTTTGGGGTTTCATGTGCATCAAGGTTCCTTTGGTGAATTTTTTTCTCACTTTATTAAGTCTCACTAGCTAGTGGATTTGGAACTTGTTAAGTAAATCCTAATGTAGTATAACACTAGGTAGTGGGATGAAGGCATATCAAAAGGCTTAGATATGTCCCTATTGTTGGAAGGGTTTTTGGGAGGAAAGTTCCTTATTAAGATGTGGGTTGTAACTATAAGACATTTAGATCATCATTTTATTTGTTGAGTTTAGAGAAAGGAGATGTTAAACCTTCAAGTCCATTTAAATTAAACCAATCTTGGTTAAAAGAGGAATATTTTATAAATATAGTGAGTATGAATTGGGTTCATGTGCAAGAACGATGAGTTCACTACAATGGAATAAATGATTTATAATCTTATAAAGTTAAAGTCTAGCATGAAGGATTGGTCCTTGGAACATAATAGGAAGATGAAAGTAGATTTATATGAGGTTGAAGAAAATATTTGAATCCTATATGTAAAAAATGGAACATGTCTCTTTTCTAACAAGGAGTGAAGAATTAAAATGATTGTAAGTAAAAATAAATAAGCTCCTTTACTTGGAAGAAGTTTAATACAGGCTGAAAATTCGAGCCACGTGGATTATCGAAGGAGGAAAAAATGCAAAGATTTTCCTCAACTATGCTACTTAAGAAATATATCAATATGATTTGGGAAATTAAGGATAATGAAGGTAACTATAAGAATACTTTGCAAGAAAAGGCCGAGGATGCGAAAAAAATTCAAAAATATTTTCAAGGAGCCATGTAGTTATAAAATATTTGAGATTATGAAGATCCTACAACTAGTTCCTTCATTGATTGATAAGAACATGAATACATATTGGAAGCATATAATTGAAAATGAAGATATTTTAGCAATTTTAAAATATTTCAAAAAGAAAAGAAAATTTTGCGGCCCAATGGCCTAGTAGTGGATTTTATGATATCCTCACGGATGAATTGGCATAATTAGTCCAAGAATCTATGGTTTCTAGAAGAGTCTTGGTGGCATGAAGAACCATGTTTTGCACCTTGATGAATCCAATACAGGAAGTAGAATCAAGTTTAGTTCACTCTGCTCTAGAGATTACAGAAGTAGTTCATACAAAATCTGACACTAGTGAAGTTTCAGACACTGAACTTACAGAACCAGATGTAGAACACCATAAATCTGAACTTTCTCAACCTAAATCAACTTCGGTTGTTATAGTTCCTACTCCTGAGCCACCTTCACCTCGAAGGAAGCTAATAGTAATGACTAATATAATGCACTGCGTAATCCCCCATACTTAAATTCAAAAAGAGTCAAGGGATCTCTACTTGAATGGTTCATGAGGCACAATACTTGCTAAGGTTTTGCAAATGGGGTAGCAAGCTAAGTGGGCTTGATTGTGGGGAAAAACTCCACAGTTAAGCGCGCTTGAGCCAGAGGAGTTTTGGGATGGGTGACCTCCCGGGAAGTCCTGGTTACCGAGTGCAAGCCCTGGAAGTGATGATTGATGCTATGTGATTCGTTCTCCACATTTCACTAGTTTCAATCCCACTTCTTCACCCCTGTGAGCATCACCCGATGCAATGAACTATTAAAAAATCATGAGAAATTAGTCAGTTACGACTACCTCTCATGGAAATGGTCATACGTTTGAATGACTTACTTAACGCAGTTGAATCCAAAAAATGATATCTAATATAATGCACCGCGTAATCCCCCATACTTAAAGTAATGACTAAATTACCTCCTGGGTTAATTAGCATTAAAGACATTTTCGAAGAAATAGATACACCTTATTATCCATTCACCAGTGCTGAAACTTTTTACCCAAAAGTTCCTTTCTCTCCTTTCCGACCCGACCCTTCGTAATCTACAACTTTTAGTTTTTTAGGTCAGAATTCGTCACCGCCACGCATTCCTTTTTATTAACAACAAGTAACTATGTCATAAATTCCTATTGGGAGTGAACCTATTGATTCATCCATGTTTACCATCTCCCCGAAATGAATATTGTATGGTGGTCCATTAGTTACTCCTGGGTACCAGTCACTTACTGGAACTTTTTTAGGAGCTACTTCTTCTCCTTAACCTTCTACTTGGTCATCTAGTTTATATACATATACTGATTAGAGCATGACTTGCATGACTGAAGAATTTATGGCATCAAATCAAAATATTCACATGGTGTCTAGTAATTAATGTAAACCTCAAGTAACCATGAATAGTGTTTATTACCAACCTAGGGGGAAACTACCTTATCCTACACTTAGAGGACAACCTATTGTTGGGGGTCAATATTTTACCAGAACCTATGGAATGATACCTCAGCTCGGCCTTGTTCAACCTATTGTAAATCAACCTTTATTTGGTACTCCTTACCTTGGGATGAACACAATTTAGAATCCTACCTTCAATCAACAATATGGTCCAGGTTCTCACCAAGTTCCACTTTATTAACCTATTCCACCTATTGGGAAAGTTATACCTCAGATACGTATTCCAGGTATTGTTGTACTTGTCCATTATCATGTTTAGGGAATTCCTCAAACAATTGTCCAATGACCTATTCAAGGAATTCCTCAAACACCTGTTTAGTAATTGATTCAACAACCTATTCAGAGTTCACCATAGACCCCTACTCAAACAATTATTTCACATCCGTTTCCAAGTTCTCCCCTGACACATATTTCAGGAGTATCAGAAATGACCGTTCCAGTAACCCCTCAAATAACTATTCCTCAAACTACTTAGGAAATCTCACAGGGTTTTGCTTATCAAATTGTTCCTACGGTCTAGTCTATACCACATAGTTCTATCAGGCAACCCATTGTTGGAATAGGGAAAACACATTTTCAAGGTCAAGATTTCCAAAGCACATCTTTTCAAGGTCAAGCCTACCAGGTTCCACCTTTTCAAGGACATGTTTTTCAAAATTTTCCTCTTCAAGGCCAAACTTTCCAAAACCCACCCTTTCAAGGTTAATTTATTCAAAGTCAAACGGTTTAAAGTCAATTTGTTCAAGTTCAACCTTTGCAAGCACAACCTGTGTAGGGGAAATATTACTTAGGTCAAATGGGTCAAGCTCAACCTTTCCAAAGTCAACCAAACCCCGGTCATACTTATCAAGTCCATGTTCAACCTCAACCCGGTATGGTTCATTTTGGTTACCCTGGTCAAATTCCAATTCCAACTGCTTAGGTTATTCTAGGATATCCTAGATATCTTCCTCCAGGGATTGGTCTTAACCCTTAAGGTTATCAAACATTACTGCAAGATCCTAGCCAGAAGTTACCATTTATTTCAACGCTAGATCTACTTGAGTTATCCTAGTTAACTAATGATATTATTTATTACTATCCTTTTTGGCTAATGATTCCTACCAAGTTACCAAGTGACATACCTAAATTTGAATGGAAATCAGGAGAGGATCCATCCAATCATGTGATGACATATCATCTTTGGTGTGCGTCAAATAATTTAATCGATGATTCCATCTGTCTACGCCTTTTCCAATGAACTTTAACCAATTAGACAACTAAATGGTACATTGATATAGCTCGTGCCTCTTTCCATAACTTTAACTCCTTGGAAACATCATTTTAACCCACTTTCAGCTACAAATCCATTATGATATTGGTACCAAACTATTGACTTCTTTGAAATAATCAAATTCAACTCGCATCTCCGATCATATCCATGAATGGAGACATAGATGTTTCTTAGTTAAATTTTTCATTCCAGATCAAATTTTAGCTGAATGGTTTAAAAAGTCTCTTTATCTTTTTATCATAGAAGATGTTTCCAAGGGAGGTTTCATCACGGAAGAGTAAGCAATTTCTCATTCCCAGTACTTAGATTTAACCTACACTCAATTTGGCACTTTGTACGAAAAAATCTTGGATTTACCATGCCCTACGGGTGAACCCATTATAACATCTCCTACAAGATCAATATCTAATGTTGTTGATGGCATTATAGGTTCAGTTAGCCAACAGACTAAGGAAAAAAATAAAAATACTTAGAATTTGGCCATACACGATACACCATATAAAAGCCTTCCTCCAGAAACTATTTTTGAGATCAACGATATAGAATCATCTATAGGCAAGACGAAATCAACCAAAAATAAGAAGAAGGGGAAAGGTAAATTGAAACAAAATGATGCTCCAAAGGAGAAACCTACTAAAACTGAGCTTACTGATGAAAAATAAAAACCTCGCTATCTTTTCCATATTTGCAATAAAGATAACTATACAAAGGAATTCCCACATTGGGCAAAGGTTTCTAAATTCATTAAAGGTTCTCCAACTCATGCTTTTTTGAAGGATCCATTTCCTTCTCAAGACAAGAAGATGGTTTCTCATAAAACAAATTCCTCTTCCACATCACAAGATATCTTGATGATGTATTTGAAAGAAGTTTTGGTAGCTACAAGATCCAAAGATTACGGGTCCAAGCATCCTGTCGAAAACATAATTGAAGCTAGTTCATCTAGCCAAACTTCCAATTCAATTCCTCCTCCTTCTAAACCATTACATATAGAGACTGCATTTCTACCATAAAATTATGAATAGTGACTTTAACAATCACTTTCCGACCAACCTGCATGATTTCTCCTTGGGTAGCGCAACTCCCTTTGCACTATTGAAAACCCTATTACACTTCTTTGCTTCACATAGTTCCCCAACCTTGGTAGTGTAGTTTATAGTCCTGCGCCTCCTTTCAGCTGCCTGGAGCACTAATACTGTTATACCTTTATCTAGTCACATGGGCAGACCACTGTGTATGGCTTCAAGCGACTGTCATTTACCTTTCCTAGGAAGGGATCTCCATTCAATTTGACCAACTGTACTGCTCCTCCGTTGGTAATATCCTTAATGACATAGGGCCCTAACCAGCATCCTAAAATTCCCTGGAAATTTATCAAACTTACTGTCATATAAGAAAACTAGGTCATTTACCTTAAAGATGTGCACCTTAATGTGTCGATCATGCATGTTTCTTAATGCTACTTTTGGACCTGTCGGCGAAATCTAGTGAGAAATCTCTCTTCCTCAAGCTCAGCCAGATGCATGAGCCTCTTCTCCAAGGCTTCATGATCTGTCATACCTGTGAGTGCCACTATGCATAGAGTAGGCACAATATATTCCATATGCATTACTACTTCAACACCATAGACAAGATGAAAGGGTGTTTGTCCAGTCAACTTCTTGAATGATGTCTAATAGGCCCACAGTACTGCAGGTATGTGGAGGTCCCAATCACTTCACTGAGCATTTCAAACCTTGGTCAGCGCGTTCTCTAACACTTTATTGAATGCTTCCACCATCCCGTTAGCCTGCGGGTGATAAGGTGTGCTCTTCTGGTGATATACCTAAAATTACTCCATTAGCAGATTGATCATCTCATTTAGAAAGTGCATACTATGATCACTCATCAAAATATTTGGACAACCAAATCACATTACTACATTCTTAAAGAGTAACTTCCCAGTAGTCGCGCCTATACAATCCTTTACAAGTTGTGCCTCCACACATTGAGTCAAATACTTCATTGTGGTGGCAATGTACCTCGCTCTCGTCTTTCCTTGGGGCTGAATAGGTCCCACAAAATTTATCACCCATTTCTCAAAGGTTTGTAATGTCATATGTGGATTCAGAGGCATCTCATCCCTATGTGATGGCCTGCCCATCCATTGACACACATCACACGCTTTGTAGTAAGCTTTTGAATCCTAATGGAGGGTTGGCCACCACAACCTTGCGTGTAGAATCTTCTGCACGGTTGCTCTCCTTGCATAATGTCCTCCTCCACTGCCCCCATGAGCGTCTGTGAGGATGTTGCTTCTTTCAAACTTGGGTACATATCGTTGCAATACCTCATCAGACCACATTTTGTACAGATGCCCAACAATGACAGAAAAATCTTCTGCATGTACCACTAACTCCTTCTACTGGACGATATATCCCTTTGGGGTAGTCCCTGTCGTCAGGAAGTGTATTATATCCTCAAAATGACCATTCATGATGTGGACTAAAAATAGTTGTGCATTAGGCAATCCTTCTTCCAAATTAGTGGGCTCTTCCCCTATTTTGATGCGCAACAAATGGTTTGTTCCCATGTTCAGTCGTCCAGGCTTCACAATAACTTCAAAATCATATTCCTAGAACAATAACAGTGACCTATATATAATCCCCCCCAACACAGGCTTATTATCCAGGTACTTGAACGGAGAGTGGTCCATATACATCTTAAAATGGCCTCCCAGTAAGAAGTGTCCAAACTTCTGGAGCGTGTATACCATAGCTAACCCTTCGCGCTCGGTGGTGGAATAGTTGTTCTATACCTTGGATAACCTTCTGCTTACAAATGTGATAGGATGGTCGAAGTCTCCTCCACCAACCTATGTCAGTACTGCTCCCAGCACTATACATGACGCATCGACATGTACATGAAACCCCTTCTTCCAATCCAGGAAGATTAGAATTGGCACGATGACCATCGTTTCTTTCAATACATCCAAGATCTTCATACAATCCTCATTATAGTAGAATGTGACATCCTTCACTGACAATTTCTTAATAAGCACGAATTGTTGGCATTATGTTCTGGTATGGTTATAGGTTACATATATTGTACTTGATGGAAACACCCATGGCAAGGGCTCTCAATATGATGAAAATTAAGAAGTATGCAGGAGAACAGTTCAGAAGATGCGTAGCCGCAGGTACGCTGTGCAGGGACCGCATCCAGACATGCAAGTTACCCATTCATGAGGTGCGTACCCTCAGTGCACACACTTCAAGGCAGTAAAGTGTGCACATGTGGGATTCCTTATGTTTAACTCTTGGTATTTAGCTGACGGTATTGTGTTATCATGGTTCTGGCCCGTGGTATTGTTTATTTGATTATTATTTTTGAGCCCCATGATCCTTGATTTGAGGAAGAGCTTGCCTATATAAAGCAAAGGAGATCATTTGGCTTAGTATGCTTTTGGGGTTGAATATCTTAAGATCTGATCTATTGGGTTATTGTTTCAAAAGTCTTGATCTATATGAAAGTGAAAGTGGAAAGCGAATCTGTAAAGGGTGATCTCCCAAGCGATTGATCAGATCTGGGCATCTGTCTAACTGTAGCACACCTGTGATCTGCAAATTCAGCCCTAATATGAGGTACGCAGGTGTTTAACGGTGCCTCTGCGTGGGTACGCAGAGCAGAAGAAGGCGAGTTGCATAGGTACGCAGAGCAGATGAAGGGTGATTTCGTGGGTACGTAGAGCAGAAACAGGAGAACTGCGTGGGTACGCCGAGCAGTAGAGGATCAGGTGCGTGCCTATTGTAACAGTACGCGGCGCGATAGTTCTTTTGGGTGCGTGCCTACTGTGGCAGTAGGCGGCGCGATATTGCATTTGGGTGCGTACTGTACGCAGCGCGACAGAAGAAGAAGTGCGTGGGCACATAGTGCAGCAGAAGGAGATCTGTGGGTATACACAGAGAAGCAGAGGGAGAAGTGCGTACCAGCGCAGGCCAAAGAAAGGAAAGTTGCGTATCTGTTTCAGGACTATCTGTTGACTGAATTTTTCTGTTGATAAGGTGTTCTGGGTTCAGTTATGTTATATTGATCTGGTTACTACAACTAACTGTAATTTATATGTACTTGATGATCATTTCATGTATATGGACCCAGTTTGAAAATTTATGAAAAGTGGTCCTTGCAAGAAAAGAAGTAGGGGGTTGTAGCTCCCTTCCAGGAGAGACTGGAAAGCGAGAGAGAGTTGTAGCTCTCTGCAGGTTGCAGCCTGCGTACTGGTAAAGGACTGCACCAGTACAAGACCATTGTAAAAGGAGTTTCTAATTTGAAAGAAGATAGAGACATATTACAACAGGTGGTTTTCACCCACATTGGGTTTCCACCTTATATCTGGTGTTCTTTGATGTGACTGTCTGTTTTTCTTGTTCATGCTCATTGTTTTATGGTACTGATATGCAAAAATAATTCCAAGTATAAATAAGGAAGAATTGTTAAAAGGACTAGATAATACTGATTCACCCCCCCTCTCAGTATTATTTTCAACAATTGGTA